>JAQSEC010001193.1:0-10190 GCA_028564925.1 Lithobates sylvaticus
AAGTTATATGTGTAATTAGCAATGTGATTTAAGGAAGATATTAAGTCAAAAAACATATTTCTTATTTTCAGTATAGTAAAGGTGGATTACTGTAACCCATCAGTATTTTGGCACCTATGTCAAATTTGAGAGATTTCCCCTTCATTTTTGTCCCCAAAGAAAGAGAGAGAGACGGCTCCCACATTCGGTTACTGTACATTGCTGCCCATCATCTGGTTACTGTACATTGCTGCCCATCAGGTTACTGTACATTGCTGCCCATCATGTTACTGTACATTGCTGCCCATCATCTGGTTACTGTACATTGCTGCCCATCAGGTTACTGTACATTGCTGCCCATCATGTTACTGTACATTGCTGCCCATCATTTGGTTTCTAGGGGTTACTGCACAATCATTACCTGCAACTCCGTGTCCCCCTCTGCAAACTGCTCAGTCCTGCCGCTGCATTATTAATCACCACCCTCACTGCTGGTAGAAGGGTGAGGAAGAATGCATGTGAAGAATGTGTGTTCTTGATCTCCATGTTCGTTCTGCTGACCGGAGAAGGGGGAGGGGGGGCCGTGGGGGGACATCACAGAGAGCCTGCTCTGGCTCACTCCTTGTCAGACTCACAGCAACCGCTCCGGTCCTGACAGAGGAGAAGCAGGCTTTCTAGAACATACAGCCCACAGCCGTGCCTCTCCTCTGTCAGTGTGGCCAGGAGAACAAGCGAGGGTGATGCCTGGTAATGTTAAGTGCAGGGAAGAGAGCAGAGCAGACTCCCGCCCGCCTGAATACAGCACACCCAAACATTCGGCTGGCCGCATCTTCTTGTCAAATGTGGCGGGCTGCAGGAGGAGGGCTGGTTACAGTATGGCTGATTGGCTGAGAGGCTATGGTGGGCGGAGCAATTCTCTGAGGCACAGATCGGATCTTCTCGGCAGCTGGCTCTCGGGCATCTCCGGGAATTGCGCATGCGCAGTTCCAAGCTGAGCTGGCCACAGCCATTTTTACTGGCACTTTTTCCGTGTCACGGACATTTACGGACAGCGAAAAATTGCCCTGTTTTTACGGGCTGTCCGTAATTCTACGGGCGGTTGGCAACACTGCTCTGTGACACGATTGCGGGACACCGGCAGACATCGAGTCCGCGGGTCCCGTGGGCACGGTCACGGAGCACGCGCCGGGCGTGCCCACAATGCCGCTTCTTAAAGGGGACGTACCTATACGCCCATTTGCGCAGCCGTGCCATTGTGCGGACGTATATCGTTGCGCCCTGGTCGGCAAGCGGTTAATGCCAGCCTGTTCCAGATTGTCAATATCAGAAATTGGCGATCATCCTAGTGAGAGAACAAGCATTTCTCAGAAGGTGTGCAGAAAACGCAGGCCGTGAATTTCTCTCAAAGGTTTCCTTCTTGTAAATTGGCACCAAAGTGCTGCTTGAACCAGACGTTTATAAAGGGAAGTCCTGAGGTTGCATGACATCAGGAATGTGTACACACAAAACAGTTGTAAAACTGACAGCGTTGTTAAGCAGGTCTTGATGTGTTGACAGACCTTTGAAACTTTTGTCCAATTCGAAGTTCTGTTTTGAATAATAATTACTTGTCTAACGATTGACGGTTCACTTTGAAAATACTGGTTTGGGAGTATGTATAAGAGCGCCTTCTAGTGTTCATTTTGCTTTATAACATGCGCTGAGTTTCTCATTCGATCAGGAAAGTCATATGTAAAGGAATGAAATCCCTGAATTTAAGCTTCATACCTTTAAAACATATCTATGGTCAAAATGTAATATCCTATCATTTCTAGTAGGGTTGCACCGATATATTTTTTTTTACCGGCGAATTTGAGTACTGATACGTTTTGGCCAAGTACTCGCCGATACTTTTGAAGTGCGATTTCAGCCCATTCGCTTTGATTGGGCTCAAACTGCATAGAAAAGAACCACATGAGATTTGAACAGGAATGAGGTGTGATTCCTTTCCAAATCGCATGTGTTTTCCCGCACCGCTCTTGTGTGAACCCAGGCTGAAGACACTATGACATGCGTTCACATGGGAGCATTGCAGGAAAACGCATGCAATTCGGATAGGAATCGCACATAATTCCTGTTCAAATTGCATGCAATTCTTTGCAGTGCGATTTGAGCCTATTTGTTTTGTATGGGCTCAAATCTCACCGCAAAGGTATCAGTTTCAGGTATTGGAGCATTTGCACGAGTACGAGCAGGGCTGGTGCAAGTATTTTTGACACCCTAGGCGAAACCTAATTTTTCCGCCCCCTGGCTCCACGATTAGACCCCACCCCTTTGCCCTGCCCATGTATACCCCAACTTTTTAATGAAGCGCCCATGAAATGCAGCCTCACCAGCGCTCATGAAATGCAGCCTCACCAGCGCTCATGAAATGCAGCCTCACCAGCGCTCATGAAATGCAGCCTCACCAGCGCCCATGAAATGCAGCCTCACCAGCGCCCATGAAATGCAGCCTCACCAGCGCCCATCAATAAATGTTTGCTTTTATTCATTTGGGAGTCGGGATACAGATACAGTCCTCAGCTGCCACTGCGCCTCTGACACTTGTGCGAACGGAGCGGCGGCTGCCTGCTGATGCTGAGAGTTGCTTGCTGCAGAGAGAAGAGAGTAGGAATGCCAGTGGCCAGGCACCCTAGGCAGCAGTGCACCCTAGGCAGCAGTGCGCTCTGGGCGGCTGCCTAGTTTGCCTAGTGGTAGCACCGGCCCTGAGTACTCTTGCAAATGCTCAGTACTGGCACCGCTCCCTGTATCCGTGCAACTCTAATTTCCAGCCTACTCCTATTAATCTGACTGATCTTGAAGTCTGAAATCATACGTTGTGAAGATCAACACACATTTACTTCCTCAAATTCTGTAACACAGATTCACTGTGGGTGAGCATTGCTGTGTCGCAGTATTCAGAGAACCTGCCTTCTGAACTACAGAAGTGCTGAGAGGGAGAATTTTAGGAGGCGGAGTCAGTACAGGAATCACTGCTTGCAGTCAGCAAGGTACTATGGGATATGTTGTCCTTAGAAATTGAAGTAAAACAGCAGAGGAGAAACTGCAAAGCCTGCAGGGAATCCAGGAAGTTGGGGAGAGAGATGCCCAGACAGTTGGCACTCACCGCATTAAGGGCTCATTTACACTTGCTTGAAAACAAGGCATCGGACACGCCTTGTTAAAATGATTGTAAACCCTTTACAACCACTTTTGCCTACAAGTAAGCCTATAATAAGGCTTACCTGTAGGTATCGTGAATTTCTCCTAAACTTCTCCTATACTTTCACTGTATACCCATGTGCCGATGTCATCGCACATACAAGCCGTTTCTTCAGCTGCTGTGCCGTGACCGGTGGCCACAGCGGTGTATGGGGACCGCTGCAACAGCATCGTTCTAAGGTAAGTATTTCGTAAAGAGCTAGTATGCGATGCAAGCTAGCTCATTATGCCTTTGTCTTGCTCTCTGAACGCCAGTCAAAGCCCCTATCACTAAATAAAATGGTTAGCTTACAGTCCTGTTTACCCTTTTGCTTTTGCTTTGCTTCGAAAATTATACCCTATGTAGCTTTAGTGGTGCTTCAAAGCATCTTCAAAGCCTCCATAGAAGTCTATGGCAAAGCTCGCTTGAAGCTCCACCAAAGCCTCATAGAAGAACCAAGCAAAAGCAAGGTGGAAATAGGACTGTAAGCTAACCATTTTATTTAGTGGCAGGAGCTTTGACATGGTCGTTCAGAGAGCTTTAACAAAGCGTGTTTGAAGCAAGTGTAAACTAACCCTTAGGACCAGTTCACACCACAAAAACGCACTCCGGTCCCTTTCCGGATGCGTTTCTACATGCGCGGTTTTAATGCGTTTTTTATGTGTTCTGGTGCATTTTTGATGCATTTTCGGATGCATTTCAGGTGATTTTTTTTTTTGGTTTCATTTTTCACACCTTGTTACTTTTTGGTGTTGTCCTTTTCATCTTTTTATGCTTTGATATTATGTATTAGCTATTGCTAAGTGACATATTAAGGGCTCATGCACGTGGATGTAAAAAGCGCTGTGTTCTAATCAGTAAAAGTATATAATGCTGCAGTATTGCATGCCTTGGGCTAGAATAATAGTGATTTCTAGAAGTCTCATGCAACATTTCTCCGGTCTATGACCAGTCTCCTATAACATGTCCCCAGTCTCCAACAGCAGTTCTTTTTTAGTCTTTGACCATCTCTTGTAGCATTCCTATTGCCTTTTACCATCTCCTGTATGCGTCTGCTTTATGTAGCATTACATTCACTAAATTATTTTGTGGGGGCCCTTTTGTGATGTGAGAGGCTACACTCGAGACCCCATAGACCAGGGATCCTCAAACTACGGCCCTCCAGCTGTTGCAGAACTACACATCCCATGAGGCATTGTAAAACTCTGACATTCACAGACATGACTAGGCATGATGGGAATTGTAGTTCCTGAACAACTGGAGGGTTGTAGTTTGAAGACCCCTGCCATAGACAACGGAAAATTGTATACTTACCTTTCCGTAATTTTCCTTTCCTGTCGCATCTTCATGGCAGCATACACTCTGGGTTGTGACTCCGCCTCCACAACCTGATAGGACCACATAACTATAAGATGAAGACACGGCCCCCGCCCCAGCATTCTCCATATATATATTAATCACCTTCTATGGGTGGGTTTATTGTATGCTGCCATGAAGATGCGACAGGAAAGGAAAATTACGGAAAGGTAAGTATACAATTTTCCGTTTTCCTGTCGCATCATGGCAGCATACACTCTGGGGAGTAACTCGCAGACTGGGTGGGAATGCAAGAAAAATAAATTTATTAACAAGAAACAGGAGTTGGCCTGAATTATGGCCCTTCCCAAATCTACTGTTGAAAGTTGTGCAGAATCCACCCTATAATGTGACATAAAGGGGTTTCTGGAAGACCAGGTAGCCGCCTTACAAATAGTCTCTGCCGAGACCCTACAATAGGTTGCCCAAGAAGCTGCCACCGCCCTGGTGAAATGTGCCTCTAAGCCCCCCGGAATCTGTTTCTCACTCAGTGAGTATGCCTTTTTGATAGTCTTCACCAGCCATGAAGCGATGGTGTGAGCCGAGGCCGCCTGACCTTTTCTATGGCCGTATGGGATGACTAAGAGGTTCTCCGATCTCCTGATCAATTCTGTTGCTGAGAGGTACTTCAGGATGTTGCCCCTGACATCCAGAGGATGAGGATCACCTTGATCTGTGATAAGGGCTGGAAGGTTGATCTCCTGATTAAAGTGAAATGAGGATACCTTAGGTACGAAACGATCTGAAGGTTTAATACTATCCTGTCCGGGTAGACGACTAGATACGGTTCTTTGGCCATCAAGGCTTGCATCTCTGAGACCCTCTTTTCTGAAGTGATAGCAATCAGAAATGAGATTTTAAGCGTCAGGTTCCAAAGGGAAATGTCGAGTGGAGAGAATGGATCATTGGACAGTATTTCCAGGACGACTGAGAGGTCCCATGCTGGGAATGATGGTTTCCTAGGTGGCCTTAGTTTAAGACAGGCCCTCTGAAATTGGATAACCAGAGGATCATGTGCCCATTTGACCCCGATCGAAGACCCTTCTCTAGGCCTGACTGCAGATATTCAAGGATTTGAGGAGCTGTCAGAGAAGATATGTCCCAACCTTGTTGTTGAGAGAAGGCGGTAAACTTCTCCCAGATCCTTCTGTAGGTGTTGTTGGTAGTCTTGCTTCCTAGCCTGGAGAAATGTTTCCACTACCCTCTGAGAACAGCCCTGTTCTAGGTACCTAGACCTCTCAGCCTTCAGGCCATCAGATGTAGCCTCTCCAGGTTCGGATGTTGGTCCTGAGAGAGCATATCTGCTGACAGCGGAAGAGGGAGAGGATCCGTTGCGTTCAACTGAAGGAGAGTAGTGAACCAAGGCCTCCTCGGCCAGAAAGGGATCACCGCCACTACTAGTGCCGTCGACCTCTTGAGCCTCAGAAGGAACCTCGCTATCAGGGGAGTCGGAGGGAAAATGTACCGGAGGTTGAAGCTCCAGGGATGTTGTAGACAATCTACTCCCTCCGCTGACGGAAAGGGGATTCTTGATAGGAACCTTTGCATTGGCTGGTGTGGCCGCCAGGTCTATGTCTGGTGAGCCCCAGGTCTGAATTATTATCGCAAATGCTAGGAGATTCTCGACCCCTGGGATATAGGTCGCTCTCAGGTCCAATAGGTTCGATTGTGCCCACTCCATCACGGGGCGAACTTCCTACATCAGGGAGGAGCTTCTGGTGCCTCCCTGCCTGTTGATGTAGGCAACGGCCACCCTGTTGTCCATCTTCAGGAGGACTTGCTTCCCCCTCAGGTAAGTACTGAAGGCCAGGAGTGCCTGAAAGGCTGCTTTCATCTCCAGCACATTGGAGACTGCGTCCTGGATCCTGAATGGCCAGCGCCCTTGGGCCGCGTAGTGCAGGTAGTGTGCCCCCCATCCCTCCAAACTGGCATCTGAGGTTACCGTTTCCTGAGGAGGGGGGAACTATGTGCTTGCATCTCCTCAGATTGCAGGGACGAGTCCACCACTGCAAGGATCGCTTGACCTCCTCCGAGATGTAGATCGGTTGGGTCATGGATAAGCTGTCCCATTGGCGCAGAAAAGGGACGTTTGAAGGGGTCTTGCGTTCCATTGGGCCCACTGGACCATAGGAATGGTCGCAGACAGAGAGCCTAGGAGACTGAGACATGCTCTGGCTGGAAGGGATGTTGCTGAGATTGCTCTTCTCACCCTCTGAATCAGTGGGGAAATCTTTTCTGCCGGTAGTTCCACCGTGTTTGTCCGGGTATCCAGTTCCGCACCCAGGAAGATCAGCCTCTGGGTGGGATGAGCATTGCTTTTTTTCCAGTTTATCAACCAGCCCAGTCTTTGTAGTGTGGAAACTAGGACCTCCCGATGTTGGACAAGGGACTCCTGGTTGCTTGAAAGGAGGAGGATGTCGTCCAGGTAGTGATGGACTCTCAACCCTTTCTCCCTTAAGGATGCGATTACTGGTAGTAGTACCTTGGTGAAATTTCTGGGGGCAGTAGAGATCCCGAACGGGAGACCCTGAAACTGGAAGTGGCCCTGATTCACCGAGAACCGAAGGAACTTCAGGAAAGCAACATGGATCGGGACGTGAAGATATGCGTCCTGGAGGTCTATGGAGAGCATCCAGTCTCCCAGATTTATGGCCTGGAGGATTGATTGTAAACTCTCCATCTTGAACGACTCCACTCGAATGGAGCGATTGAGGTTCTTTTAGAACCAAGACTGGCTGAAGGTCCCCAGATTTTTTCTTGACCAGAAATAATGGGGAGTAGAATCCCTGACCCCTCTGTGATGCAGGCACCTCTATTATCGCCCTCTTCTGGAGAAGCTCTTGGATGTAACTGGTCAACAGTAACCGTTTATCCCCTGAAGGTGGAAGTCTGGTGGGACAAAAATGATCCCCTGGGGGACGTCTCTTGAAGGGCCATCTGTGCCCGAAATGGACAGTAGCCACTGTCCAAGGGTCCTTTATTGCTTCCGCCCAAACCAGCTTGAATTTAGAAAGCCTTGCCCCCACTAATGCTGACTGGGCTTTTGGTCACTGGAAGCGGGAGTCTTGGGCTTCTGAAACTTCATAAAGGATGTCTGGGGGTTCTTCCAGCCCCTCCTGTATTATTTTCCTGGCCTATAGGATTTAGCATCCCTGTATCTGTCTGGCAGATTATGTCTGAAGGGAGGAGGCCTCTGCTGTTTCGGTTTTCTGTCCGATGGAATCAGTCCCGACTTCCCACCGGTCACCTTTGAAATTGCTGAGTCCAGCTTTGCACCGAAAAGGTTCTCGCCGTCATATGGAATGCGGCACCAATTTGATTTGGAGACAGGATCCGCTGACCAGGGTTTCAGCCACAGTGCCCGCCTGGCCATTACGGAGGCCAACATGGCCCTTGATGATGATTTAATCGCATCCACCGAAGCCTCTGCCACAAAAAGTCCCCGCGAGACTTAACTCCTGTAGAGCTTTTATTATGCTCTCCTGGTCCACGCCTACTGAGACCAACCTCTCAGTGTTTGATGACAAGCTGGAAATATCCCTGCCTACAGCTGCAAGTGCCACAGCCAGTCTGCTGCAAGGTAGGCCCTCTTCATATCAGTGTCGATCCTCCTATCCAAGATATGTCATTGCATCTTCGATTGGCAATGTCACATGCCTGACTAACCGCATGAGAGATGCGTCTACAATGGGAGGAGAGACAAGAGGATTCACTTTAGGTTCCTTCAAGGGATGTAATTTGGAAAGCCTGTTATTCAGACTCGATCTCTTCTCGGGTCCTTGCCATTCCTCTTTACTTATATCATCCAATTCCTCAATGAACGGAAAGGCCATTTAAGGTTTGGGAAGTATTTTTTCCGCTTTGGTTGGACTTCCTGGGGTTCCTTCCATCCGATCGCTTCCTTGACCGATTTGACACACGGTTCAATTAGCAAAAATCAAACCCTGCAGTTGCTTCCAACCCCTCATTGTCAGACGGGGAATCCTGTGCTGGGATGAGCAGGTGAGGCACTTCGCGTTGATAACTCTGTCTCCGGAGTAAGAATCTGTGGAGCTACAAGCTCTCTAAACTGCGATTCTTTTTCCCTAGTAGCCTCCTCAAAGCATCTACGGCAGGCTAATTATCGGGAAGGGCTGCGGCCCCGCATATCCAACATGCGTTTCCAGAGGGTCGCACTGGTGATCACTGTCTATGGACAGAAGATCCTCTATGATAGGAGCGGCTGTGTCTGGAGTAAGAACTGGAGCGACTTCTCCTGCGACTCCCTCTGTGGCCTGAGCGACTTCTCCTGCGACTCCCTCTGTGGCCTGCGACTCCCTCTGTGGCCTGAGCGACTTCTCCTGCGACTCCCTCTGTGGCCTGAGCGACTTCTCCTGCGACTGGAGCGGCTCCGTCTGTGGCCAGAATGGCTTCTGCTGCGTGAAGTCTCTCTGTGCCTTGAATCAGAAGATTTTGCGGACCTGGTAGGGCTAACCATTTAGGCAGCGTTAGGATTGCTCTCTTTTTTTCAATCTTCAATACTTACCAAAAATCCTCCCCCCTTACCTAATAGCTGGTGGTGATCTGCTAGGGCAGTGGTCTCCATAGCAAGGAATAAGGCAAGCCTAAGGAGATACTAATTGACACATACTAATTGACATAGGAAGCACAGGTGAGGTAAAACACAGCAGCTTATGCAGGAAGTAGATGCAGAGAAAAAAACAGGCTTTTACCTCAGTAGGATGAAATAGGAGCTTTGTTGTAAGACAGGCAAACAAACTGCAGCAATTCAGCGATCTCTGGTTCAAGATACAAGGAACAGCCTAGGACGCTCGGCGCAGAGGGGGAGCGGTGGAGAGGGACTACAGGACCCAGCAGTGCTGTGAATACACAGCTATACAGAAGAAAACAGGAGGGGGAGACCACTGCATAACGGTAAGCCTATTTAAGGCTTAAATGTACCTTGAAGATGTGTGTTTGCCCTGTCACACTGTATAATGAAATGGTGTTTTAAGCCTGTTTAAGGCTTTCCACCGAGGTCAGGAGTATGGTGGTGCTTTGAACCTGTTTAAGGTTCTACACAGGGGCAATCATCATAGTGCTTTAAACCTATTTAAGGTTTTACACAGCGGTGGTCATCATGGTGCTTTAAACCTGTTTAAGGTTTTACACAGCGGCGGTCATCATGGTGCTTTAAACCTGTTTAAGGTTTTACACAGCGGCAGTCATCATGGTGCTTTAAACCTGTTTAAGGTTTACACAGCGGCAGTCATCATGGTGCTTTAAACCTGTTTAAGATTTTACACAGCGGCAGTCATCATGGTGCTTTAAACCTGTTTAAGGTTCCACACAAAGGCAGTAGGTAATAATAACTGAGAAAGATACGATACCCCTGAGATCACCAGAGTGGGGTTCCTTCCATTTAGCTTCCTTTAGAGGCTGTACCGGCAAGGACTTCCAAACCAGGAGAGGCTAGAACCTGGCTGGGGCGAAGCGGTAAGGGGGTGATGTTCAGTGCGTCCCAACAGGTGAGGAAAAATAAGAGAATGCTGGGGCGGGGGCCGTGTCTTCATCTTATAGTTATGTGGTCCTATCAGGTTGTGGAGGCGGAGTCACAACCCAGAGTGTATGCTGCCATGATGCGACAGGAATATTG
>JAQSEC010001467.1:0-10199 GCA_028564925.1 Lithobates sylvaticus
ATTAGGAATAGATTGTGACAGTCACTGTTTTTTTTTCTTCGATGTGACGGTGGGCATCATTCATCATGTTGATGTGGATCTGCATCTGAACGATGTGATTAAGAATGGATTTACATGTTCTCAGACTACATACAGTATATCACAACAGTAAGTACACCCCTCACATTTTTGTAAATATTTTGTCTTTTCATGTGACAACACTGAAGAAATGACACTTTGCTACAATGTAAAGTAGTGAGTGTACAGTTTGTATAACAGTGTAAATTTTCTGTCCCCTCAAAATAACACAACACACAGCCATTAATGTCTAAACTTCTGGCAACAAAAGTGAGTACACACCTAAGTGAAAATGTCCAAATTGGGGTGTACTCACTTTTGTTGCCAGCGGTTTAGACATTAATGGCTGTGTGTTGAGTTATTTTAATGGGACAGCAAATTTACACTGTTATACAAGCTGTACACTCACTACTTTACATTGTAGCAATGTGTAATTTCTTCAGTGTTGTCGCATGAAAAGGTATAATAAAATATTTACAAAAATGTGATAGGTGTACTTATTTTTGTGAGATACTGTATGTGCTTTAAATCGTATCTTATCCCCAAAAAAATTGAATAAAGCCATTAACCAGTCCTTAGATGTTGTGGCTACATAATTTAGTACATTTGTCAAGCTTTATTTTTACCTGGTAATCCTGAAAATAACACACTACCTGTCCAAGGGGGGCTATGCTCATTCCACCACTGTATCTATGGAGGGAGCCATGGTTGACAGGCTAGTCTTCAACATGTCTCACTCCACCCATTCGAGCTTAATCTTTATTTCTGCTAATCAGGAACAAAGATGTCTCTCTTCCTCAAGTCAGTCCATTTCCCACACAGTAAGAAAGCACTCATAGGGAACACCGTTAACCCTTTGATTGCCCCTGATGTTAACCCCTTCCCTGCCAGAGTCATTTATACAGTGTCAGTGCATTTTTTCACTGTTCACTGTATTGGTGTCACTGGTCCAAAAAGTGTCAAAATTGTCCGATGTGTCCACCGCAATGTCACAGTCATGATAAAAATCGGTGATCGCGCAGTCACGATAAAAATTGCAAATTAAAATAAAAATGCCATAAAATTATCCCCTATTTTGTAGACGCTATAACTTTTGCGCAAAACAATCAAAATACGCTTATTGTGTTTTTTTTTACAAAAAATATGTAGAAGAATATATATAGGCCTAAACTGAGGAAAACATTATTTTTTTTTGATATTTTTGGGGATATTTATTATAGCAAAAGGTAAAACATAATGCGTTTTTTTTTTTTCAAATTGACGCTCTTTTTTTGTTATAGCGCAAAAAATAAAAAAACGCAGAGGTTGATCAAATACCACCAAAAGAAAGCTCTATGTGTGGGAAAAAAAGGAAGTAAATTTTGTTTGGGTACAGGGCCGCACGACCGTAAAATTGTCAGTTAAATCGACGCAGTGCCGAATCGCAAAACGTGCTCTGGTCAGGAAGGGGGTAAAACCTTCCAGTGCTGAAGTGGTTAAACAGGAAACCTGGGGCAGCAGTTATGGCACCAACTTAGGCAAGAATTAAATGATAAAGGAGCTGCATTCTCAGTAAGTGATTAACCACTTGCCGACCGCCCCATGTAGATATACGTCGGCAGAATGGCACGTACAGGCAGAACCACGTACCTGTACGTGCCATTCTTTAGGCGGTTGGGGGGTCCGATCGGACCCCCCTCCGCCGGCGGGGACGGTCGGCATCGCTTCAGGAGCGATCCGGGACGAGGGGACGGCCAGTGGTTTCTGGCCACCCCCTCGCGATCGCTCCTGGCGAATGAAAAGCTTCCCCTTCCTGTCTATTGTATAGACAGGAAGGCGGAAGTGATGTCACGCTCGGTGCGCCGGTCTATGTGACCGGAGACGCCGAGCGGCGAACATGTTAAGGTTAGTGCACAACACTACACTGACACCAGTACAGTTAGGCACACAAAACACCCCCCTGTCACCCCCTGATCACCCCCCAGATCACCCCCTCCCCCCCCAGTCACAGTGTCACTAATTGCAGTGATCATTTATTTACTGATCACTGCATTTAGTGTCAGTGTGACTGTAATAACTGTCAGGGCAGTTAGTTTTAGGTCCTAGGTAGCCCCCTACCCCCCCCTAATAAAGGTTTAACCCCCTGATTGCCCCTAGTTAACCCCTTCACCCCCTTTTGCCAGTGTCACTAAGCGATCGTTTTTCTGATCGCTGCATTGTGTCGCTAGGTAACCATTTTTTTTTTATTTTAACCGCCATGTTTTATATAGGTTCATAAATAGTTTTATAGGTCAGGTACCCCCATATTACAACCTAAATAAAGGTTTTAACCCCCTGATTGCCCCTAGAGTTAACCCTTTCACCAGTAATCACCGTATAACTGTCACTGGTGACGCTGGTTAGCCAGTTAGTTATTTCGTTATTTAGGTTCCCCGTCAGGTTTTTATATAGCGTCAGGTACCCCCATATATTACCTAATAAAGGTTTAACCCCCTGATTGCCCCTAGTTAACCCTTTCACCCCCTTTTGCCAGTGTCACTAAGCGATCGTTTTTCTGATCGCTGCATTAGTGTCGCTAGGTAACCAGTTTTTTTTTTAGGTTAACCGCCATGTTTATATAGGTTCATAAATAGGTTTATAGGTCAGGTACCCCCATATTACAACCTAAATAAAGGTTTTAACCCCCTGATTGCCCCTAGAGTTAACCCTTTCACCAGTGATCACCGTATAAAATGTCACTGGTGACGCTGGTTAGCCAGTTAGTTATTTCGTTATTTAGGTTCCCCGTCAGGTTTTTATATAGCGTCAGGTACCCCCATATATTACCTAATAAAGGTTTAACCCCCTGATTGCCCCTAGTTAACCCTTTCACCCCCTTTTGCCAGTGTCACTAAGCGATCGTTTTTCTGATCCCTGCATTAGTGTCGCTAGGTAACCAGTTTTTTTTTGTATTACTGTTACGGGTGACGCTGGTTAGTTAGCTTGTTTTTTATACTGTCAGGGCACCCGCCATTTATTACCCAATAACGGTTTAACCCCCTGATCGCCCGGCGGGTGATATCAATTAGGTTTTAGGGTCAAATAAGGTCTGCGTCGCCCCAGGTTAGTGCCAGTACCGCAAACACCCACGCGCAAAGCATACACCTCCCTTAGTGGTATAGTATCTGAACAGATCAATATCTGATCTGATCAGATCTATACTAGCGTCCCAGCAGTTTAGGGTTCCAAAAAAACGCATTGTTAGCGGGATCAGCCCAGATACCTGCTAGCACCTGCGTTTTTCCCCCTCCGCCCAGCCCAGCCCACCCAAGTGCAGTATCGATCGATCACTGTCACTTACAAAACACTAAGCACACATAACTGCAGTGTTCGCAGAGTCAGGCCTGATCCCTGCGATCGCTAACATTTTTTTTTGTGGTAGCGTTTTGATTCAGTCGCTAACAGTCAGGAGCTTTTTTACCTGTGAATCTCAAAAAAATAAAAAAAAAAACAAAAATAGTTGTCGTTTTATTGTTCTCTCTCTCTCTCTATTGTTGCTCTTTTTTTACTCCATTCTATTCTGCAATGTTTTATTATTTTTTATCATGTTTTATCATGCTTGCTTTTCAGGTATGTAATTTTGTTTACTGTGTTTTAGTGTTAAGCATTTTTTTGTTTTCAGGTGCGCCATTCAGTTGCAGCGCGGATTTATTTATCTTGACAGCAACAGCGTTTGCTCCCACGATACATAAAGCCGCGACTCCAACGCTGTAGGAGGTGATTTCACCACCACAGTTAAAAAAAAGAGCATATGTGCCGAAGCATGGGGGCAGCAGGGGGGGGGAGGAGCGATTGGCTCCTAATGCCACGTACATACGGTCGAAATTCCGACCGTGTGTACACGGCATAACTTTTGCGGGAGGATGCCCCCATGCATCGGCATATATAAATGGTGCATGTATGCCCATCATTAGAAGTGGGTGGATGAAGGGAGGTATTCTAATGGTGGGCATACCCACCAATCAATCTCTTTTTTTCGTTCAGCCAAGAGGCTGCATGAAAAAAAAAAAGATTACAATATATGTCCAGTATGTTGCTGGACTTTGAATGGTTATACCAGAATGATGCCTGCAGGTTTAGGTATCATCTTGGTATCATTCTTTTCAGCCAGTGATCGGCTTTCATGTAAAAGCAATTCTAGCGGGTAATTAGCCTCTAGACTGCTTTTACAAGCAGTAGGAGGGAATGTCCCCCCTCCCGGATATAAACCGCGCCATTGGGAAATTGGGAAAGCATTTTATCACACCAATCTTGGTGTGGTCAGATGCTTTGAGGGCAGAGGAAAGATCTAGGGTCTAATAGACCCCAATTTTTTCAAAAAAAGAGTACCTGTCACTGCCTATTGCTATCATAGGGGATATTTACATTCCCTGAGATAACAATAAAAATCATAACAAAGAAAAAAAATGGAAGGAACAGTTTAAAAATAGAATAAAAAAGCTAAATAAATAAATAAAAAAAAAACTAAAAAAAAAAAAAAAAAAGCACCCCTGCCCCCCCTTCTCTTGCGCAAAGGCGTACACAAGCGTTGGTCTGGCGTCATATGTAAACAGCAATTGCAGCATGCATGTGAGGTATCACCGCGAAGGTCAGATCGAGGGCAGTAATTTTAGCAGTAGACCTCCTCCGTGAATCTAATGTGGTATCATGTAAAGGCTTTTAAAGGCTTTTAAAAATGTATGTAGTTTGTCGCCACTGCGTGTTTGTGCGCAATTTTAAAGCATGTCGTGTTTGGTATCCATGTACTCGGCCTAAGATCATATTTTTTATTTCATCAAAAATTTGAGCAATATAGTGTGTTTTAGTGCATTAAAATAAAAAAAAGTGTATTTTTTCCACAAAAAATGCGTTTGAAAAATCGCTGCGCAAATACTGTGTGGAAAAAAAAAATGCAACACCCACCATTTTAATCTGTAGGGCCTTTGCTTTAACAATATATATAGTGTTTGGGGGTTCAACGTAATTTTCTTGCAAAAAAAAAATATGTTTTCATGTAAACAAAAAGTGTCAGAAAGGGCTTTGTCTTCAAGTGGTTAGAAGAGTGGGTGACGTGTGACATAGGCTTCTAAATGTTGTGCATAAAATGCCAGGACAGTTCAAACCCCCCCCAAATGACCCCATTTTGGAAAGTAGACACCCCAAGCTATTTGCTGAGAGCAATGTTGAGCCCATTAAATATTTTTTTTTTTTGTCCCAAGAGATTGAATAATGAAAAAAAAAAAATATATATATATTTTTTTTACAAAAAGTTGTCACTAAATGATATATTGCTCAAACATGTCATGGGCATATGTGGAAATACACCCCAAAATACATTCTGTTGCTTCTCCTGAGTACGGGGATACCACATGTGTGGGACTTTTTGGGAGCCTAGCTGCGTACGGAACCCCAAAAACCAAGCACCGCCTTCAGGCTTTCTAAGGGAGTAATTTTTTTTTATTTCACTTCTCACTGCCAATCACAGTTTCGGAGGCCATGGAATGCCCAGATGGCATAAAACCCCCCAAAATGACCCCATTTTGGAAAGTAGACACCCCAAGCTATTTGCTGAGAGGTATTGTGAGTATTTTGCAGATGTCGCTTTTTGTCACAAAGTTTTGAAAATTGAAAAAAAAAAAAAAAAATTTTTTTTTCTTTACTTTCTTCATTTTCAAAAACAAATGAGAGCTGTAAAATACTCACCATGCCTCTCAACAAATAGCTTGGGGTGTCTACTTTCCAAAATGGGGTCATTTGGGGGGGTTTTGTGCTATTTTGGCATTTTATGGCCTTCGAAACTGTGATAGGTAGTGAGGAGTGAAATCAAAAATTTGCACCCTTAGAAATCCTGAAGGCGGTGCTTGGGTTTCGGGGCCCCGTACGCGGCTAGGCTCCCAAAAAGTCCCACACATGTGGTATCCCCATACTCAGGAGAAGCAGCAAAATGTATTTTGGGGTGCAATTCCACATATAACTATGGCATGTGTGAGCAATATATCATTTAGTGACAACTTTTTGAAGAAAAAAAAAAATTATTTTTTATTTTTGTCTTTATTCAATCACTTGGGACTAAAAAAAAAAATATTCAATGGGCTCAACATGCCTCTCAGCAAATAGCTTGGGGTGTCTACTTTCCAAAATGGGGTCATTTGGGGGGGTTTTGTACTTCTCTGCCATTTTAGCACCTCAAGAAATGAAATAGGCAGTCATAAATTAAAAGCGGTGTAAATTCCAGAAAATGTACTCTAGTTTGTAGACGCTATAACTTTTGCGCAAACCAATAAATATACGCTTATTGGCATTTTTTTTACTAAAGACATGTGGCTGAATACATTTTGGCCCAAATGTTTGACTAAAATTGAGTTTATTAGATTTTTTTTATAACAAAAAGTAGAAAATCTCTTTTTTTTTCAAAATTTTCGCTCTTTTTTCCGTTTATATCGCAAAAAATAAAAATCACAGAGGCAATCAAATACCATCAAAAGAAAGCTCTATTTGTGGGAAGAAAAGGACGCAAATTTCGTTTCGTTACAAAATTGCATGACCGCACAATTACCAGTTAAAGTAGTGCAGTGCGAAATTGAAAAAAGACCTCTGGTCCTTAAGCTGACAATTGGTCCGGGGCTGAAGTGGTTAATATTATTTTTATTTGTTTGCGCAAAAGTTATAGCGTTTACAAAATAGGGGATAGTTTTTTTTTTTAGCTTTTTTTAATAATTTTTTTTTTTTACTAGCGATCTGCGATTTTTTTTTTCGTGACTGCGACATTATGGCGGACACCTCGGACATTTTTGACACATTTTTTTTGGGACCATTGTCATTTATACATTTTTTATAAAAAATCGCAATAAGCGTATATTGATTGGTTTGCAAAAGTTATAGCATCTATAAAATAGCACTGATTACTGTGTAAATGTGACAGATCGGCAGTGAAGGGGTTAACACTAGGGGGGGCGTTGCAGGGGTTAAAATGTTCCCTCAGGTTGTGATTTCTAACTGTGGGGGGAGGGGACTCACAAGGGGAGGAGACCGATCAGTGTTCCTCCGTACTGGGAACACATGATCGGTCTTCTCGCCACTGACAGGACGTGGAGCTGTGTGTTTACACACTTATCTTTTTTTTTTATCTTTAAGATAAAAATGGACACACAGAGAAATAGGAGTCAGTTCTTCCTCTCTTAGGCCCCTTTCACACCGGGGCGTTTTTCATGCGGTGCAGCGCTAAAAATAGCGCCTGTTCACCGCATGAAAAAATCCGGCCCCTTTAACTCCAGTGTGAAAGCCGGCGGGCCTTCACACTGGAGCGGTGCGCTAGCAGGATGACAAAAAAAGTCCTGCTAGCAGCATCTTAGGAGCGGTGTGTTCACCGCTCCTATACCGCTCCTTCCCATTGATTAGAATGGGACACCGCGGTAAAACCGCGGCAATACCGCCGCAAAGCGTCGCTACGGCGGCGCTCTGCGCAGGTGTTTAACCCTTTTTCGGCCGCTCGCGGGGGGGTAAAACCGCACCGCGAGCTGCCGAATACCGCGGTTAAAACGACGGTAAAGCAGCGCTAAATATAGCGCTGCTTTACTGCCACCGCGGCTCCCCGCCCCAGTGTGAAAGGGGCCTTATATATCTCATGCAGGAGCCTGAGAGAGACATTCTGTGTACTTCCCATCCCCCCTCCTTTCTTCTCCAGCTCTCCCAGCATTGGCTGCTCTACACCTCAGCATGATTGGGCATGCTGAAGTCATGTGGTGACTTTTCTGGGTTTTGACTGGATGTTGGTGATCATAGCAGAAGTTTAGTGTAAGAAATACACAGGAGAAAATGCATGTTGACAAGGGGAGTGTAGAGGGGGTTGGGGAGTCTATTGACATCACGACTCATCACGACCCCCATCGAGCTCCGGACAACAGACCAACCCACAGAATCTGCAGTTTTTCAGGTCTCATACCAGACAGAAGGGAGACATTTGACAGGTAAGGATACATGCAGGAGGATGAGAGTGGGATTATATCCACTTTAAGCTTTGATTCTCAGAAAACATGAATGATAAACTTAATAAAATGAAGGGCTACAAATGACCTTTTTTAAAGCCTTTAAAAGAAATGTAATTTCAAAGATGTTTGTTTACTATGATCAACACAGACACTTTCCTTAATAGCACTTCATTAGGCTCCTTAGTTATTTAACATATCATTCTTTAAGGCTGGATTCACACTATTGCCAAATACGGGTCACAGCAGGGATCCGATGCGTTCCCGTTCACCGGTTCAGGTCTGATTTCAGCCTGAATTTTTGGGCTGAATTCAGATCTGAAACGGACCAAAAGACACACGGACCCCTGTGCAAATTCGCACTGGAGCCGCAGCAGACATATGTGAACCGGCTTCACAGAGAGCCGGTCACAATCGCCTACCATGCAAATCGGATGCGGGGAAACACAACTACAAAGGTTAGTCATATTAGGTTTATTACCCCTAGAAGTATATTTCAGCTATGAAAGAAATATGTTGAGAGTGTTGTCTTTGAAATGCAAGTTTATTAAGGGCAATCACAATGTAACTGTCAGAGTTCCAAAGAGGCCAAATAGTGCTTGAATTACAGGTGCATCAGTGAAAAATTTTAAAATTGTAGCTCAAAATATTTACTTGATATCAGTGCACTTTTAGTAAAATACTATGCTTATGCACTGTGTCGGCATGCCGCTTGTAGTCTCCATCAGGGCAGGATCACCAGCTTTTCTTTAAATAAAAGCTGCATATTAAAAAAAAAACACAGAAAGGATTTTTTGTTTTACATTTTTGTGTTAAAACTTAAATGAGAGTTTATTCAGTTATCCCCTTAATACTCAAGATAAACTGTATATTGTGAGCTTCAAAAAGTGAGAATTCATGGAATCTCTTTTATTGTAAAGCTGGTTATATCCATGTCTAGATGTCCAAGAAACAATGATGCAGAATGTGGTATAAAAAGCATAATCTAATGAGTCATGCTTCATTCAAACCGGTGCTAAATAATATCTCCAATCCAGAAAAGTCCTTATTAACTAAGCTGTTTGCTACAGTGATCACTATTTTCAGCCGTGTGATTGTTATTTTCAGCTCTGATTGGCTCTCCTTTCTGAAAATACCAATCATTATGTCAAATAATGATCATTAAAGCTTAGTTAATTGAATCCATTGTCAGTTTCAACAGATACATATGATGGGGGTGAATAACGATGTGGATGGTCAACTTGTGTGAATGGTTAAAGATGGGTACACACTGGCCGAAAATTAGCCGGTTAAACAGGATTTTCGGTGTGTGTCCGATAGAAACCGGTCTAACGACTGGCTTTTGTCAAAGGGACATACTGAAAAAACAGCATTATATCAGCGCTTGCAGCCAAATGCTGATCATTGCATTCTGTCGGGGGGATACAATAGCACTGGGGAGATTGCTGCACCACATTACTTGTGCTGGTACGGCAATTTGTCTTTTTTTTTGCATGTATTATTTACTAGCAATATAAGACAATACTGACCATTTAGTGACTGTGGCAAATATAGTTCCCTAATAATGTTTCCATACACCAAGATGATTTTGTTCAAATACATACTGCTAAAGAAATTAAAGAATGCTTATATAAATGTAAGTATGACTATGCCTAACATGACTTTTCAATAATTCAACTCATAGCTATGAGTAAGCACTGATTCCGCAAAGCCCTTCCATGTGTACCTTCCTCTGAAAGCTATAGCAAAATGAAAAAACAAGGCTGCACTCCATAAAAATCCCACTGCTAAGTTTATTGTGTGTACCTGGCTGCTGACACAGTTCCCTGCCCTTAGGCCATGCCCTTCTGACATGTTTCAGCCATCCTAGGGCATAGTCATTGAGGTCCTCTGAAAGCTAGGTATAAATTGGAGCAGTTGCCATATGTGTTAAGCCTTATTTCTGATATCTATAGAACACTTGAGGCTACACCCTCAAAACCCATTGCTGAAACATCCTTAGATGGGAGGCTGTTTAAGATGGTGAATCTCAAGTGAGCTAAATATATCACGTTCTATGAACCTGCACAGGTGTTATTCCATTTTGCCATGAGGTAGATAACCTTCTCTTTGACATTACTGTCCACTTTATAAATTAAGATCTAATAACCCATCTTCTAG
>JAQSEC010002155.1:0-10144 GCA_028564925.1 Lithobates sylvaticus
CTAGTACAAAATGTTCATTACTGCTAGTGTATTTATATGATGTCTGGTGTACTCCCTACTGTAATGCCTGGTACACACGTTAAGTTTATTTAATTTAACCCAGTGGGTAGAACGAAAAAACTGAGGAGGTCCCTGTACTAACTATGCAATGTTTTACAGCAATCTCCCCCTGCTGTGCTACTGTGTTTTGACAAGGGGGACCACCCCTAACCAGAACACAAGGGTCAACGCTTGCAGCCATTGGGTGCAAGCGCTGATGGGATGCCGACCAGCTACTGGTTTGCCAGCATGCTCGTTAGACAGAAACTGGTCGTGAGATTGGTTTCTGTCGGACAAGCAGTTGTACACACAGGCCGAAAGTCAGAGGTGTATTAAAGCATTTGTTTACCCCCCCTAAAAAATTATGGATCCTGTTCCTTTAAAGCATTTTATAAAGCACAGTGCTTGTGCTGCGTCATTTGGCCCCCTGTAACACCTAAAAAACCTGGCTGATCCTGACAGGTTTCTGCCCTCCCCTATGTAAACTGACCACGGTGCATCATGGCTGCTGAGCCCTGACACTGTGGTCAGTTTACGTGCCTCCGTCATCAGCAGCCTGCTGCCCTGTGTCTGTGTCCTCCTCTGTCATCTTCCCCTCTATGTCTGTCATGTCAGCTAGTACCAGGGCCGCCCCCTCCCTTCTGGTATCATAACATATATTTGTTGCTACCATCCTCTCTGCAATATTAAATGATGTGCTACACTGCATGTCCGCCAAATATCCACCACTAAATATCTTTATCTATAGCTGCTGTCACGTGACTGGTCGTCTCTTTTCTCCTGTCCTCCTCCCGGCTGACATCAGTGGGGGTTTCTCAGCTCTGCCCACTTTCCTGTCAGCTCGAGAGAAAAGGGAGACGGCCGGAGACACATTAGCGCCGATTGGCGCTATAAAGTAAGGTATTTAGGGGCGAATGTTTTAGAAAACACATGCAGTGCAGCACATTATTTAATATTACAGTGAGGATGGTAAAAAAGGAACCAAGTGGGCTAACAACCACTTTAATGTAGCAGCTGATTTCGGACAATATTAGGCCCATGTGTATGGGGAATAATGCATCACAGAAAATGCTACTCCTTTAAATGTTAAAGTGTATGTAAATATTTTCTTTGAACTTTTATTTGCTCCTTTATTGGTCTGTTAAAATCATAATTAAAAGGATTCTGGTATCAAATTCCTGTTGATTATAACAAAAACTTTGGGCTGCCCTGTACACAGGAAGGAGTCTAATTACCCCTCCCAGTACTTATCTTGAATACAGAACAATCAGTTCCTATGTTGACGAGATGAGAAGAAGGTAGTAGAATTCAGTTGTTTAGCAAAAGCCAACTAGGCAAGGCTGACATCATTCTGTCCACAAAAAAAGCTGTGCTGTGTCAGCCCGAAATAGAAATTTTCTACCAATTCCACAGTATGTTTTTGGACTTGCAGGGTCCTAAAAGTATATTGTTATACAGGGATGTACAACATACAGTATCTCACAAATGACACTTTGCTACAATGTAAAGTAGTGAGTGTACAGCTTGTATAACAGTGTAAATTAGCTGTCTCCTCAAAATAACTCAACACGCATCCATTAATGTCTAAACCTTCACATGAAAAGATATAATAAAATATTTACAAAAATGTGAAGGGTGTACTCACTTTTGTGAGATACTGTATATTATTTCTAACATTTTGCCGTGACATAGACTTTAACCACTAGCTGACCAGCGCACAACAATGTACGTCAGCACAATGGCACGGCTGGGCAAATGGGCATACAGGTACATCCCCTTTAAATCATGTCATACTCCGTGGCCCGATGTCCGCCAGGGGCCCACGGTCATGTCACAGAGTGGAAGAACGGGGAGATGCCTTTGTTAAGGCGTTTCCCCGTTCTGCCTAGTGACATGACAGAGATCTACTGCTCCCTGTGATCGGAGCAGTAATCACTGTCATGTCAGTGGAAGCCCACCCCCCCCCCCCCCACAGTTAGCACACCTCCCTAGGACACACTTAACCCCTTGATTGCCAGTGTCATTTACACAGTAATCAGTGCATTTTTATAGCACTGATCGCTGTATAAATGACAATGGTCCCAAAATGGTGTCAAAAGTGTCCAATGTGTCCGCCATAATGTCGCAGTCACGATAAAAATTGCAGATCGCTGCCATTACTAATAGAAAAAAATTAATAATAAAAATGGCATAAATCTATCGCCTATTTTGTAGACGCTATAACTTTTGTGCAAACCAATCAATATATGCTTATTGCAATTTTTTTTACCAAAAATATGTAGAAGAATACATATCGGCCTAAACTGAGAATTTTTTTTTTATATATATATATATATATTTTTGGGGGATATTTATTATAGCAAAAAGGAAAAAATATTTTTTTTTTCAAAAATTGACGCTCTTTTTTTGTTTTTTTTTATAGTGCAAAAAATAAAAACCACAGAGGTGATCGAATACCTTAACCACTTGCCGACCGCCCCCTGTATATATACGTCGGCAGAATGGCACGTACAGGCAGAATCACGTACCTGTACGTGACATTCTTCCGGCGGTTGGGGGGTCCGATCGGACCCCCCTCCGCCGGCGGGGACGGTCGGGATCGCTTCAGGAGCGATCCGGGACGAGGGGACGGCCAGTGGTTTCTGGCCACCCCCTCGCGATCGCTCCTGGCCAATGAAAAGCTTCCCCTTCCTGTCTATTGTATAGACAGGAAGGCGGAAGTGATGTCACGCTCGGTGCGCCGGTCTATGTGACCGGAGACGCCGAGCGGCGAACATGTTAAGGTCAGTGCACAACACTACACTGACACCAGTACAGTTAGGCACACAAAACACCCCCCTGTCACCCCCTGATCACCCCCCAGATCACCCCCCCCCCCCCCCCAGTCACAGTGTCACTATTTGCAGTGATCATTTTTTTACTGATCACTGCATTTAGTGTCAGTGTGACTGTAATAACTGTCAGGGCAGTTAGTTTTAGGTCCTAGGTAGCCCCCTACCCCCCCCTAATAAAGGTTTAACCCCTTGATTGCCCCTAGTTAACCCCTTCACCCCCTTTTGCCAGTGTCACTAAGCGATCGTTTTTCTGATCGCTGCATTGTGTCGCTAGGTAACCATTTTTTTTTTTTTATTTTAACCGCCATGTTTTATATAGGTTCATAAATAGTTTTATAGGTCCGGTACCCCCATATTACAACCTAAATAAAGGTTTTAACCCCCTGATTGCCCCTAGAGTTAACCCTTTCACCAGTAATCACCGTATAACTGTCACTGGTGACGCTGGTTAGCCAGTTAGTTATTTCGTTATTTAGGTTCCCCGTCAGGTTTTTATATAGCGTCAGGTACCCCCATATATTACCTAATAAAGGTTTTAACCCCCTGATTGCCCCTAGTTAACCCTTTCACCCCCTTTTGCCAGTGTCACTAAGCGATCGTTTTTCTGATCGCTGCATTAGTGTCGCTAGGTAACCATTTTTTTTTTTTTAGGTAACCGCCATGTTTATATAGGTTCATAAATAGGTTTATAGGTCAGGTACCCCCATATTACAACCTAAATAAAGGTTTTAACCCCCTGATTGCCCCTAGAGTTAACCCTTTCACCAGTGATCACTGTATAACTGTCACTGGTGACGCTGGTTAGCCAGTTAGTTATTTCGTTATTTAGGTTCCCCGTCAGGTTTTTATATAGCGTCAGGTACCCCCATATATTACCTAATAAAGGTTTAACCCCCTGATTGCCCCTAGTTAACCCTTTCACCCCCTTTTGCCAGTGTCACTAAGCGATCGTTTTTCTGATCGCTGCATTAGTGTCGCTAGGTAACCAGTTTTTTTTTGTATTACTGTTACGGGTGACGCTGGTTAGTTAGCTTGTTTTTTATACTGTCAGGGCACCCGCCATTTATTACCCAATAACGGTTTAACCCCCTGATCGCCCGGCGGGTGATATCAATTAGGTTTTAGGGTCAAATAAGGTCTGCGTCGCCCCAGGTTAGTGCCAGTACCGCAAACACCCACGCACAAAGCATACACCTCCCTTAGTGGCACAGTATCTGAACAGATCAATATCTGATCTGATCAGATCTATACTAGCGTCCCAGCAGTTTAGGGTTCCAAAAAAAAAAAAACCGCATTGTTAGCGGGATCAGCCCAGATACCTGCTAGCACCTGCGTTTTCCCCCTCCGCCCAGCCCAGCCCACCCAAGTGCAGTATCGATCGATCACTGTCACTTACAAAACACTAAGCACACATAACTGCAGCGTTCGCAGAGTCAGGCCTGATCCCTGCGATCGCTAACAGTTTTTTTGTGGTAGCGTTTTGATTCAGTCGCTTCAGTCAGGAGCTTTTTTACCTGTGAATCTCAAAAAAAATAAAAAAAAATAAAATAGTTGTCGTTTTATTGTTCTCTCTCTCACTCTATTCTCTCTCTATTGTTGCTCTTTTTTTACTCCATTCTATTCTGCAATGTTTTATTATGTTTTATCATGTTTTATCATGCTTGCTTTTCAGGTATGTAATTTTGTTTACTGTGTTTTAGTGTTAAGCATTTTTTTTTGTTTTCAGGTGCGCCATTCAGTTGCAACGCGGATTTATTTATCTTGACAGCAACAGCGTTTGCTCCCACGATACATAAAGCCGCGACTCCAACGCTGTAGGAGGTGATTTCACCACCACAGTTAAAAAAAAGAGCATATGTGCCGAAGCATGGGGGCAGCAGGGGGAGGGGAGGAGCGATTGGCTCCTAATGCCACGTACATACGGTCGAAATTCCGACCGTGTGTACACGGCATAACTTTTGCGGGAGGATGCCCCCATGCATCGGCATATATAAATGGTGCATGTATGCCCATCATTAGAAGTGGGTGGATGAAGGGAGGTATTCTAATGGTGGGCATACCCACCAATCAATCTCTTTTTTTCGTTCAGCCAAGAGGCTGCATGAAAAAAAAAGATTACAATATATGTCCAGTATGTTGCTGGACTTTGAATGGTTATACCAGAATGATGCCTGCAGGTTTAGGTATCATCTTGGTATCATTCTTTTCAGCCAGTGATCGGCTTTCATGTAAAAGCAATTCTAGCGGGTAATTAGCCTCTAGACTGCTTTTACAAGCAGTGGGAGGGAATGTCCCCCCTCCCGGATATAAACCGCGCCATTGGGAAATTGGGAAAGCATTTTATCACACCAATCTTGGTGTGGTCAGATGCTTTGAGGGCAGAGGAAAGATCTAGGGTCTAATAGACCCCAATTTTTTCAAAAAAAGAGTACCTGTCACTGCCTATTGCTATCATAGGGGATATTTACATTCCCTGAGATAACAATAAAAAATCATAACAAAGAAAAAAAATGGAAGGAACAGTTTAAAAATAAAATAAAAAAGCTAAATAAATAAAAAAAAAAAAAAAAACAAAAAAAAAAAGCACCCCTGCCCCCCCTTCTCTTGCGCAAAGGCGTACACAAGCGTTGGTCTGGCGTCATATGTAAACAGCAATTGCACCATGCATGTGAGGTATCACCGCGAAGGTCAGATCGAGGGCAGTAATTTTAGCAGTAGACCTCCTCCGTGAATCTAATGTGGTATCATGTAAAGGCTTTTAAAGGCTTTTAAAAATGTATGTAGTTTGTCGCCACTGCGTGTTTGTGCGCAATTTTAAAGCATGTCGTGTTTGGTATCCATGTACTCGGCCTAAGATCATATTTTTTATTTCATCAAAAATTTGAGCAATATAGTGTGTTTTAGTGCATTAAAATAAAAAAAAGTGTATTTTTTCCACAAAAAATGCGTTTGAAAAATCGCTGCGCAAATACTGTGTGGAAAAAAAAAATGCAACACCCACCATTTTAATCTGTAGGGCCTTTGCTTTAACATTATATATAGTGTTTGGGGGTTCAACGTAATTTTCTTGCAAAAAAAAAAAAATATGTTTTCATGTAAACAAAAAGTGTCCGAAAGGGCTTTGTCTACAAGTGGTTAGAAGAGTGGGTGACGTGTGACATAGGCTTCTAAATGTTGTGCATAAAATGCCAGGACAGTTCAAACCCCCCCCAAATGACCCCATTTTGGAAAGTAGACACCCCAAGCTATTTGATGAGAGCAATGTTGAGCCCATTAAATATTTTTTTTTTTTGTCCCAAGAGATTGAATAATGAAAAAAAAAAAAAATATATATATTTTTTTTACAAAAAGTTGTCACTAAATGATATATTGCTCAAACATGTCATGGGCATATGTAGAAATACACCCCAAAATACATTCTGTTGCTTCTCCTGAGTACGGGGATACCACATGTGTGGGACTTTTTGGGAGCCTAGCTGCGTACGGAACCCCAAAAACCAATCACCGCCTTCAGGCTTTCTAAGGGTGTAATTTTTTTATTTCACTTCTCACTGCCAATCACAGTTTCGGAGGCCATGGAATGCCCAGATGGCATAAAACCCCCCAAAATGACCCCATTTTGGAAAGTAGACACCCCAAGCTATTTGCTGAGAGGTATTGTGAGTATTTTGCAGATGTCGCTTTTTGTCACAAAGTTTTGAAAATTGAAAAAAGAAAAAAAAAATTTTTTTTTTTCTTTACTTTCTTCATTTTCAAAAACAAATGAGAGCTGTAAAATACTCACCATGCCTCTCAACAAATAGCTTGGGGTGTCTACTTTCCAAAATGGGGTCATTTGGGGGGGGTTTTGTGCTATTTTGGCATTTTATGGCCTTCGAAACTGTGATAGGTAGTGAGGAGTGAAATCAAAAATTTGCACCCTTAGAAATCCTGAAGGCGGTGCTTGAGTTTCGGGGCCCCGTACGCGGCTAGGCTCCCAAAAAGTCCCACACATGTGGTATCCCCATACTCAGGAGAAGCAGCAAAATGTATTTTGGGGTGCAATTCCACATATAACCATGGCATGTGTGAGCAATATATCATTTAGTGACAACTTTTTGAAAAAAAAAAAAAAATCTTTTTTATTTTTGTCTTTATTCAATCACTTGGGACTAAAAAAAAAAATATTCAATGGGCTCAACATGCCTCTCAGCAAATAGCTTGGGGTGTCTACTTTCCAAAATGGGGTCATTTGGGGGGGTTTTGTACTTCTCTGCCATTTTAGCACCTCAAGAAATGAAATAGGCAGTCATAAATTAAAAGCGGTGTAAATTCCAGAAAATGTACTCTAGTTTGTAGACGCTATAACTTTTGCGCAAACCAATAAATATACGCTTATTGGCATTTTTTTTACTAAAGACATGTGGCTGAATACATTTTGGCCCAAATGTTTGACTAAAATTGAGTTTATTAGATTTTTTTTATAACAAAAAGTAGAAAATCTCTTTTTTTTTCAAAATTTTCGCTCTTTTTCCGTTTATATCGCAAAAAATAAAAATCACAGAGGCAATCAAATACCATCAAAAGAAAGCTCTATTTGTGGGAAGAAAAGGACGCAAATTTCGTTTGGTTACAAAATTGCATGACCGCGCAATTACCAGTTAAAGTAGTGCAGTGCGAAATTGAAAAAAGACCTCTGGTCCTTAAGCTGACAATTGGTCCGGGGCTGAAGTGGTTAAACAGCTCATGATCCAAAGCACACAATGTCATCTGTAAAATGTGGTAGAGGCATAGGCATGCATGGCTTCCAGTGGCACTGGGTCATTGGTGTTTATTGATGGTGTGGCAGAAGACAGAAGCAGCCGGATGAATTCTGCCGTGTTTAGAGATATAAACACTCAGCACAGAATCAGCCAAATGCAGCAAAGTTGATTGGATGGTGCTTTACAGTACAGATGGGACAATGATCCAAAACACACTACAAAAGCAACCCAGGAGCTTTTCGAAGGAAAATAAGTGGAATATTCTGCAATGGCCAAGTCAATCACCTGATCTTAACCCAATTGAGCATGCAGTTAATTTGCTGAAAGCAAAACTAAAGTCAGAAAGACCCACCAACAAAGAACAACTGAAGACAGCTGCAGTTAGAGCCTGGCAAAGCAAGAGTGGGAAGATTTCTGTAAATAATACAGTCAAGGAGTGATAATGCTTGATGGATATTTTCAGATACAGTTTGTAAACATACAGTATGTAAAGTATATGTAGGCAGCCATAAATGTTTAATGCATATAGGTATATATATATATATATATATATATATATATATATATATATATATATATACAGGATCTGCTTCCTGCTAAGTAGTACTGTTCAGACACTGTATACCATTGATCCTCTCTCCCAGTGCAATACCATGTAAAGCCTCTTGCTGATGTTTATTTAGAGGTAATGTAGAGCGTGAGGACAAAGTGGTCAGATAGGTATGAAGTATAAGATGAATGACACAAATATTAGAGTGTACAAAGTAACACGTCTAAAGTGATGACATGACCTACCTGTGCCTGTGCAGCAGACCATTGAAGGCAAGACCATTTGTCCAACTGGTGGTGAAGTTTAGCACATTGACTTCATCATAAGGTCTTGTGGAATTCCTAACCCAGCTCAAAAGAATCTTCTCGCTGTTTGTTTGCTGGAGTTCTGACATAATTGCCTTCATGACATCTTTCACCTGGCAAAAGAACAGGTAAAAAAGTTACAGAGGAGATAACATGCAATTGCTTCCTAATGCTTTGGCTTACTGCACTGTGTAGCTGAAAGAAAATGCTGTCAAAAACAAAACCATTTTGAGAATTTGATCTCAAACTTGTAGCAGAATTTTAATTTTACTTAAAAAGAACCTGCCACAAGGAAAAATGGAGGCTTCCATAGCTGACCTATATTTAAAGGAATGTAAGTGTATTGGCTGTCATGCTATAGCTTTGGCGTTAAGGCTAATTGCATCACTGACCCAGAACATGTATAGAGATAAAGTGCTGTGAAACTAATTTTGATACTTAT
This sequence comes from Lithobates sylvaticus, assembly GCA_028564925.1. Taxonomy (NCBI): domain Eukaryota; kingdom Metazoa; phylum Chordata; class Amphibia; order Anura; family Ranidae; genus Lithobates; species Lithobates sylvaticus. Next base: position 8,913 of record JAQSEC010002155.1, read on the forward strand.
TTACAACATTCTTGTGATGGGTATGTGACTCAAAATTGCTGAAGTCAGACCCAATCACATGTCCAATGTTTTTAGGAGGCCAGCAATGACAGCCCCCATACTTCTCTCATGACAGAGTCATTTTAACATTTCTTTTATAATTTCTTGGACTTGTTTCGATATTCCCCCTCTACTTGTCCCTGATGTATTCTCAATCACGGCCTGTTATTTTATCATTCACTGAAATCTGGTAAGATTTCTACACCATAGCGAGAAACCAAATAATGAATTATCCCAGCCACTTTTCTTTTCAGCAATTCAAAAACCTTGCTACTAAAGTGTGTACAAAAAGCATTTTTAATTTTGTTTGGATCAATCAAGACATTGGTTATGATGATGGTGGTTATTTCTCCATTGTCCTTTGGTTATTAGGAAGGACAGCATGCTTAGATAAAATCTGAGACATTAAAACCAGGTTCACACTGAGCTGCGGGAATGAAGCCGTGCGAGTTCAGCTAAACTCGCACAATTTCACTACCACATGTCAGTCCAGATTTTGGCCACAATTTCAGAGACATCTGTGCAGGTTTCTGCACAGATGTCAATGTAAATCACAGCCCGAAATCGCTAAAAGTAGTACAGAAACTACTGCAGCGTCGTACTGATTAGGATGGTGCCATTGCTGGCAATTGTCGCCGTTCTGACATGCGATTTGACATGTCAAATCGCATGTCAAATTGTACCAATGTGAACCTAGGCTTATAAACAAAATAGCAATTTCAGCACTAAGAACATGTATTGGTTCTGCTAGCTGTCATTTCCTGACCTCTTCCATAGAGCACTGCGTGTTCTAAAGGTTGAAACGTTGCTTTTATTGGCTGGCATAGTTGGATTTATAGTTGACAACCCAAGTTTTTCAGGAACTGAAACTTTCATCTTTTAAAGAAAACATATCATGAAAGAAATGTGGACTGTCATTACTGCACTTCTTCAAAAATGCTAGTTGCCCAACTGTAATGTTGATCTGTTGCTTTCAACGCTTTCTACCTAATATTCAGGTCAGGATGATTTTTTACTTTTGCTCTTTCTTTGCTCACTGCATACTTTCTGGGTCAGTAATTCAGAAAGTCATCCAGAGGTTTGGGATGATATCCAAGTAACTAGAATGTTCAGAAGGTGGTCAGCAAAAGTAGATAGCAATTTTATCGAATAACAGGTTTTCTGAATGAGTTGCGATGGAAAGTATCTTCACG
>JAQSEC010002570.1:0-10142 GCA_028564925.1 Lithobates sylvaticus
CTGTCATCTCCTCAGCACGTCCACCTTTTCCTCGTCTGCCAAATACCAGAGCGGATCCACTCCAACCCCGCATATGGATATGAAGAAAAAAATGTGCGGATAGCGTAGTACAGTTTAAACCCAAATAGCTTTATTAGACATTAGATATTCCCCCCTCATTAAAACTGCGTACCAGAGATATGTGATAAACCAGCCTTAAAAAATGTAAAGGGTGCACTCAGCCTGTTTTGCCCCTCCGTCCGCCGGAACTAGGGCGCCAAAGCGGTGTATAGAATTGGTTTTTTTCTTCCACTTCCTGGTCCGCTTTGCTGCTGGAGCGCACCCTGGAGCGCATACGTCACTTCCTGCGAGGTCACGACCCTGACGCGCTTCGTCACTTCCGGACGTCGTCTGAGGGTGTGACCTCGCCACCGGAAGTGTAGTTTAAGTATGAGCAGCGCCCAATCAGGGCCCTGCGCAATTTGATTGACATACCTTCTGGCAAATGGGAACATACAGCTGCTAAACACTAGAGTGCTCAGCCGCTGTCTGCATTGTATGCCAGCAATACCATTCTAACTGCCATCACTAGCATTTTATACCTTGTACCATATTATGCTTATTACATGTAGTTACATTTCTGGTTTACATTTTGCATTTCTACAACATGAATACCGCGCTTTTATACTAAGAAATGTCGCACTTGTAACCCTTCCATCACTTGTCATTATATGGATGCCGCTGTGAGTGCATCTGTATTGTAATCTTTGCATTAAGATGCATGTTGGTGCATTTAGTGCTGTGGTTAATAAATAATTCATAAATCATTCTTCATGATAAAACCGCCTGATGGTCAAAAACTTATTTAGTACTGAGTGATGCCCTTATAATCGGTGTCTCACTCTGCATTCATATTTCCACATAGTGATGTTAGTGTCACTCAATGTGCTGATGCTATTTAACAATGATCATATCCTTGCTCGCATCCATCAGCCAATTTATATATTAGTGCCTCCATACATATGTTACTCGCTAGAAGTCGCTAGCGTGGAGATAACTGTCCGATGGTGCGGGTAATATAAAATATGATATTTAACTTTATATATAAAACACTAAAAATATTTTTGAAAATATTCCAAATATTTAAAAAAAAATAATATATATACCATAAAGATAAATATAAAGTAAAATGTGATGGAGTATAGTTCTCAATACTGTAATTTTGCGCTGAAGTCAATGACGTAAAGATAAGAATATATAAAAATATATAAAAAATATATATAAAAAAGGTACTAAAATCATGTGATAGGATATAATGCTTATTAAAATACTTATTAAAAATAGATAGGTTAAGACATTATATGGAAGACTAATAAAAATATAGGCTGATGTTATGCTAAAAATTCAGAAATACACAGAGGCCATAAAAATAGGGGTAAGAAATAAAATTACAATTAGATTTAAATTTAAATTGAAAATAAAAATAAAAATAAAAATAAAAATAAAATGAAATAAAAATAAAAATAAAAATAAAAATAAAATAAAAATAAAAATAAACTTGAAATTAGAATTAAAATTAAGATTAAGAATAAGACCACCGTGACCCATAGTGCCTGTGACCTATTGACATGAAGTCTTTTTTAGTTGGAGATCAATGATGGATGCAATACTGTCCATGTGAAGGTGTATCAATAAATAGATGAATAAATATGCAGATATAAATAAATAAATAAATAAATACATAAATAAATCTATATATATGTAAACTACGGGGAGAGGTGTTGACACCTTTAGTGCACTGTTCCTTTTCTACTTAACTGATAGAATATATTTCCACTGGTTTTGTGATAATAATCTGAGTATCATGTGTCACTTATAAAACAGTTGATGTCTAGCTCAACGTTTAAGCCTTTTGGCACTAAGACATCCACTGAGTATATCCAGTGAGTTTCGCGTTTGGATAGTTCGCGCACTAAATTAATTCCTCTCCAGTGGGGTTGGATCTGTTCAACCCCCCAAAAAAGTAGGCCCGATGCATCCATGTTGTGCTTGAGTTTGAAGTGTAGAGACACGTTGTGGTCCTTATAACCTATTTTAATATTATGTATATGCTCTGCAATACGTATTCTTAGTTTCCTTTTAGTACGTCCAATGTACATTAGTCCGCATGGGCATTTTAAGGCATAGACCACATGTGTGGAGTTGCATGTGATAAATTGATCGATTGAGAACGTTTGATTGTTCACTGTTGAAATGAACCCCTCGAGTGCTCTGCTTGGTGAGGCAACTTCTCGACACGCCTTGCACCTTCTACATGCATAGAATCCGTTTCTGTCCCAGAACGTTGGTGGTCTTTTGGGAGGGTCGACAAAGTAGTTGTTTACAGACTAGTTTAAAGTCTCAGCACCCACAAACTTGCTGCTTGAAATCTGGTATTCGTGCTTGTAAAACTATTGATAGGTTAGATCTGAGTGTCCCTACGTCTACATCTCCAAATACGCCAGTATGGAGAAGTCAATGTTTGCCTCATTTTTTTTTAATTATCCTGATCCATACATCCAAATATGGGGTGAAACTTCCACAGAATGCTGTAACAGATAGAATCTTGATGTAATTTGTACCAGCTACCTAATTCCCACATTTTTTTGCTATATACAATTCCGGTATGCCTTTCATGCACAGTTTGAGACAAGCCAACTGTCTGTTCAGTCAGCTAGACCTGAATCCACTATTTATAAGCAGCTCTTACAGACCTGTCAGTCATCGTGGGTAGTTAAAGTGATATTAAACACGCTGTAATAGCCCACCCCATTGTGTTTAGGTACTTGGTAAGCATGGAGGAGGGGGGGGGAGTGTTATTTACCACTGTGTATATGCCCACATGTGTGTCACATGGGCTGCTCAGATGTGATGGGGAGAAAATGCTCAACATAGAAACTCACTGATACTGAGCATGTGCAGAAACTGCCAACACTGCTTTGCAAAATCCCCAACTGCATTGGGGATGTGATAAAGAGGGGGAGAAACATAACAGCAGGATCGTTCATCATTTTTGTAGAATACAGAAAACGATTCCCATAGTGACTGAGTATGAACATCATGTAACAGCATTTATCAATATTTTTCTATGATGTGGGTTTAGTGACACTTAATGTTTTGAACTTAGATGATGATTGGCAGCAACTATGGAACACTGTTTTATGAGGCTGTTATCAGACAGTGACCAACTGATTCACTACAAATTCCTACAGAAAGTGTACCTGATTTTGTATTCAGTCCCTTACCACCATACCTCTCACTCCGTTTGCAGGTGTTTGCCTTTTAAGCTTGGTAGATACTTTAGCACCCACTATAGCTATCCATACCCTACTTACCTTGCTGTTTTTTTAATGCTATAAAGCTTATCATTTTATCCTAAAAAGACCACAGCACCAACTTTTCAGGCCTGGAATGCTCTAGTTATTGCAAGGTTACCCTTCTACTTCAGCCATGTGAAATGCCTTGGGTGTATTTGCTATGTATTTATGGCCATATGCTGTACATGGATCCTGGCCTCAACTTTTTGTCAACTTTTTCTTATTTCTTTTGGGATTTTCTTACCTCTTCAGTTGATGTGACAGTTAAACTCTGGACTTCTTAGATGGTTCACCATATTTGGGTTCATTAGGGACTGCTCCGTTGTACTATTGGTTATTCTTTTTATGGTCTTAATCTGCTAGGAACATACTGTTATTCGTCACAGGTGGCAGTGTTGGTTATAATGTTAATTGTTTTGTAAATGCATACAAATAATTAAAAATAAATTTACCAAAAAACAAAATAAAATAATTATGTGCCACCATTTTTTGCATTCTAGTGTTATTCCTCATGCTGTTGGAATATTGAATTTGTGTGTCACATTTAGAATGCTAGTTATCCCATCTTACATTTTCAAGTCATAATTTTTTTAATGTAATATTTTCATGTCTGTCTATTTTGTGAAGGCAATATTTATAATGCAATAAATCAATTATAGCTTGAGAATTCTGCAAGTATACTTTCTCTTTCACTTATGCTAGCTGTCAAAGTATGATCAAATATGTCAAAGATGAATTTCTGCCAGGCTGCCCCAGGTTGCTGATCCAACACCTTTCCTTGCTGACCCAGCAGATTTTCTGACAAGAGGAAAAATGATATTCGCTTGCTTTCTAGTATTCAAAAAATCCAACATTTTACATTTAACTGAAATAAAATAGATGTTGATAGAAAATAAATATTTGTGCTTTATGATTTTATTTTGTTATTTTTTTTCAATTATAAAAACAAATTGTAAGCTGTGGTGATGTTGTTTGTCTCAGGAGGTGTTGTATCTCCAATGAGTTTAATAATACTGTTTTTTTTTTGTTTTGTTTTTTTATATGTCCTGAAAGCAATACCTACAGCAGTAACAAATATTGATAGACCCCCATTGCTGTAGATCCGGGAGCCCTCTGGTCTGGGCATCCTAAACAGTAGAGTTGATTCAGCTGCTCTGCCCGCCTCTCCCCTTCCTCCTGCCCAGTCACCGAAGGCAGCGGGGGGGGTGGACATTGGTTTTTCCCCTCTCACAGCCCTAAACAATGTAAATGACAGAGAGAAGTCCAGGAGGTGGCATGTTCCTCGTTGGACTTGGGCCCCTTTAACACTTGTGCGACCTAAAAGTCACACAATTTTTGCGGTCACCTTAAGCAATGCTTGTGTAATCTTGAGGTCTATGGACCTCGAGTTGGACCAAAGTAGTGCAGGGACTACTTTGAAGTCGCACAGATATGAACTGTACTCATTGGAAATCATGGGATACAGTCCCAAGATGCAGGACAAGTCGCAGTGTGAAAGGGGCCTTAACTCAGACTGGGCCTGCACTTTTTATAAAGTGGCTTAATTCCTGGAATTCAGTTAAAAGAACCAGAGTTAAAAACATGATGCTTTTGAGTTATTAGTAGAATTAAAACCCTCCCATGTGATGAGCCACTTTTTTTTTAATTCCTTTTTTTTTTGTAAATGTTTTGTTACCTTAACCTTTCTTTGGCATTTTCTATGCTGTACATTGGTGTCATAGACCTGGGTCTATGGCTTTTGTAATGTAAATGCCTCAGTAAAACACTTGCAGCCAAGACATGCACCAGGAGCAGCAGGAGTTTACCATTTACTGAGTAAGCGGCTGTACCAGGAGCAGCAGGAGTGCTTATGCTAGGGTGACAATACTGTTCCTGCTTAGGGGGCCGCTTAGAAAGCATTTTCACCCTAAGATAGGAATTTAAGAGGCCATACCAAAGCTTTTTTGACCATACATCTAATGTGGGTCACAGGAGTGCACTTAATTCTGCTTTCCTGTCAACCAGAGAAGGAAAGAACCGCAATACAAGTAGTGGAGGGTAAGCTATTCTATTACAATTTAAAATTTTTATGTTCAGATACACTTTAATAATCTCTGTAGATATAGTTATAAAGGCCTGTAATGACAAGCTTTGGGCTTGTTGATGGGCCGTTGCAGCTTGATTTTGACATCAATTTGAAATGCTTCTAAGATCGTTCAGAAGTGTCAAACTCTGTAAAGTGAAAATTTGACAGGTGCATTTGACCTACAGGTTGACTTCCATAGACTTGTATGGGTACAGAAGTAGTTCTGACATGAACAAAAGCCTAAACCAACTTTAGGGTTCCCCATTCAGTGTTTTACACTGAGTGTGCTGGTCATGCAAGGAGAGCGCCCTGACTCCATGTAATCCACAAAACAAACAGAAGAATCTCAGCCACTGCAAACCATACAAGCCCAGCGTATAATAAGTGATAGCAGCCTCAGCCGCACTCCATCCAGGCAATGACCCCAACATGTTTTGCTCCACCCACGGGGCTTAGTCATGGAGGTCCGCAGGGCTTGTATGGTATGCTATGTGTTGCCCATTTACTATATTTAAGATTTAATATCTCTCAGATATGATTTGGGTTAAATGAGAGTTCTTTGACCATGAGTGAAAGTTTTAACACAATAACAAAAATGTATTGGTATATAGTAAAGTAGGCATAGACTAAAACACAATCTATCTATTTGTACAGGGAAAGGGTAAAAATCATGGATTACATGAAGGAATACAGAGTATATTCATTTAAAACATTAATCTACAAACAGTAGGACATAAAAGACAAACATATTTAGTTACAAGTAAAAGGCAGACCTTTCCCATAGTTATCATTTCCACCAAGGTTCCATTCTGATGGCTGTTCTACCATAAAGTGTGTCTTTCCCTCCCATCTAGTCTGTGTATATCATTACAGGCTGATGCCTCATTGGTTGGCATGGCATGGCTCTGATTGTTGGGCTTCCCTATTCCTGGTTCAGGATTGGCTACATCTCCAATTTGCAACTTTGCATAAGTCAGCCCCCTTTGATGCAAATCTTTTGCACTGACTATTTTGAATGGGAGACTTAACTTGTAGGTACATGACTTTCAAGAATGTTAAAGTGGTTGTAAACCGTGAAAAAACACCTCTCAGTGGACGCGATCCCTCGTTGTTTTCCCCCAGCTCTTGTCGGCTTTTCATTAGATGATTGATAGCAGCGCAGCCATTGGCTCTCGCTGCTGTCAATCGCATCCAATGATGCGGCCGATGGGGGGTCGGGCCGAGTCATACAATTGGCGGCTATGGATGCCGATTGTATGGCACGGGAGCGCCCCCGCAAGATAACCCCCTTGGCAGAGTGCTTCCCAGAGGGGGTTAGCTCTTGTGGGGAGGAGCCGCCGTGGGACCCCAGAAGAGGATGATCGGGGCCTCTCTGTGCAAAACTAACTGCACAGTGGAGCTAAGTATGATGTGTTTTTTTTTTTTTTTTTTTTTTTTTTTTTAATAATCTGCAAACCTTTACAACCCCTTTTAAGTATTGATGATGATTGACCCTCAATGTATATCTAAACACGTATCCTTTTGAAGTGAGTATGTGTAGAAAAATTAGATTTGGGTCCCATTGTTTTTATACACAAGGCACCGAATTGTCTGTCTAATGCCTCGTACACACGTAGGGACTTTTGCCGGCGGACCTAGTCCAGCGGACAATCCCGCGGGACTTTCCAGCGGGGTCCGCTGGACTTTCCGAGGGTGTGGACTTGCCCACACACGCACGGACTTCTCCAGCGGATAATCCGCCGGCCAAAAGTCCGCGGGACTTTTGAAAATGAACGGACTTGCCCACACACGGAGCAGTCCGTTCATTTCGAACGTAACTTCAGGTTACGTAGCTAGCGTAGGCAGTAAATGCCGCCGCGCTAGCTCCGCAAGCTGGCATGGATTTAAAGGGAATCCCCACGCCGAAAAAACGGCGTGGGGGTTCCCCCCAAATCCATGTCAGACCCTCATCCGAGCACGCAGCCTGGCAGGCCAGGAAAGGGGTGGGGACGAACGAGCGCCCCCCCCCCTCCTGAGCCGTACCAGGCCGCGTGCCCTCAACATGGGGGGTGCCCTGGGGAAAGGGGGGCCGTGCGGCCCCCCCACCCCAAAGCACCTTGTCCCCATGTTGATGAGGACAAGGGCCTCTTCCCGACAACCCTGGCCGTTGGTTGTCGGGGTCTGCGGGCGGGGGCTTATCGGAATCTGGGAGCCCCCTTTAATAAGGGGGCCCCCAGATACCGGCCCCCCACCCTATGTGAATGAGTATGGGGTACGATGTACCCCTACCCATTCACCTTAGGTGTAAAATGTAAAGTACAAAAACACACACACTTTTGAAAAAAATATTTTATTGCACTGCTCCGGGGGTCTTCTTCCGTCTTGGGGGTCTTCTCGCCGGACTCCTCCGCTCTCTTCTGCTCTTTTACCTAGCTCTTTCACGAGGGGAGGAGTCCGGCTACCTTCTTCGTCGTCGCCGCCGTCGTCTGGGGGTCTCGATCCGCCTTCGGGGGTCTTCCGGGGGTCTCTTCTGTTCTTGCGGCGGTCGTCGTCTTCCGCGCCGCCGGCGCCTTCTTCTTCTTGTCCTTCTTCTTGTCCTTCTTGTTCTTCTTCTTCTTCCGATGTTGACCCGACGCTGTCTCTGCCCGGAATGCCTGTGCCGCTCTGCGCTCGGACTTATATAGGGACATGGGGGACAGGGTCACATGTTCATGTCACATGGTGACCCCGCCCCCTTGCGATGTCACAGTCCCAGCATCCTCCGGGACTGTGACAACACAAGGGGGCGGGGTCACCATGTGACATGTGCATGTGACCCTGTCCCCCATGTCCCTATATAAGTCCGAGCGCAGAGCGGCACAGGCATTCCGGGCAGAGACAGCGTCGGGTCAACATCGGAAGAAGAAGAAGAACAAGAAGGACAAGAAGAAGGACAAGAAGAAGAAGGCGCCGGCGGCGCGGAAGACGACGACCGCCGCAAGAACAGAAGAGACCCCCGGAAGACCCCCGAAGGCGGATCGAGACCCCCAGACGACGGCGGCGACGACGAAGAAGGTAGCCGGACTCCTCCCCTCGTGAAAGAGCTAGGTAAAAGAGCAGAAGAGAGCGGAGGAGTCCGGCGAGAAGACCCCCAAGACGGAAGAAGACCCCCGAAGGCGGATCGAGACCCCCAGACGGCGGCGACGACGAAGAAGGTAGCCGGACTTCCCCCGCTCGGTAAAAGAGCTTGGTAAATGGCGGGGGAGTCCGGCGAGAAGACCCCCAAGACGGAAGAAGACCCCCGGAGCAGTGCAATAAACTATTTTTTCAAAAGTGTGGGTGTTTTTTTTTTACTTTACATTTTACACCTTAGGTGAATGGGTAGGGGTACATCGTACCCCATACTCATTCACATAGGGTGGGGGGCCGGGATCTGGGGGCCCCCTTATTAAAGGGGGTTCCCAGATTCCGATAAGCCCCCGCCCGCAGACCCCGACAACCAACGGCCAGGGTTGTCGGGAAGAGGCCCTTGTCCTCATCAACATGGGGACAAGGTGCTTTGGGGTGGGGGGGCCGCACGGCCCCCCTTTCCCCAGGGCACCCCCCATGTTGAGGGCACGCGGCCTGGTACGGCTCAGGAGGGGGGGGTGGCGCTCGTTCGTCCCCACCCCTTTCCTGGCCTGCCAGGCTGCGTGCTCGGATGAGGGTCTGACATGGATTTGGGGGGAACCCCCACGCCGTTTTTTCGGCGTGGGGAGTCCCTTTAAATCCATGCCAGGTCACGGAGCTAGCGCGGCGGCAGTAACTGCCTACGCTAGCTACGTAACCTGAAGTCACGTGCTAAATGAACGGACTTGCCGATGAGCGGCAAGTCCCTTCATTTCAAAAGTCCCGCGGACTTGCCCACTAACGGCGGGATTGTCCGCTGGACTTCCAAGTCCAGCGGATAATTTGAAAACAAAACTTCAAACTTTAGTCCGCCGTACTTTGGCGCCAAAAAGTCCGCCGGCGCCCACACACGAGGGGATTATCCGCTGGACTTCAGTCCAGAGGATAATCCCGCGGGATTGTCCCTTCGTGTGTACGCGGCATAACAGACACTTCTGTGAAGCTGTGAAAAAAAAAAACAATGGAATATTATACTTTTACCTTCTGTTAGGCGTGTGTATTTACGCATATGTACAGCTATCTACATACAACTGCTTTATATGTAAATATACTTTCAGGAATTCACTTAAAGCGGTTTGGTACTCAAAATTACATCTATAGCTTCATAAAAAGACATTTTAAATGTGATGCACAAACGAGCATTAAAAAAAAAAAAAATAAGCATTCGTTACCTTTTATTAGTCATTCTTAGAATGACTTCCGGTCTTTCCTCCCGTGGGAGTAGGCGGGGTTTTCGCTGCGCTATGACCCCTGGGAGCTGTGTGATAGTATTCCCATGCAGCAGTGGGGGACGCCGTCATCCAGAAATCTCGAGAGATTTCGGATGACGCCGGTCACGTGACGAGGGACGGCGCTGCTCGCTCAGATAACTGAGCATGCGCGGGATCGAGCGGTGAATGCTGGGAGCACAGCATTCGCCGCATCCCGGAAGTAAGTGCTTGTGAGTTTTCAAATGCCCTTAAGCAAAATGGAAACGCCCAGGACAGATTTTTATAAGTTGGATTAAAGGACAAAATCGGCGATCCGGGGATGAAGAAGACGCAACAGGTGAGTGCTACAGTTAGTGGCTTAGAAGAAAACAAAGAGAACAAAAAAAAAAAAAAAGATAGGTCAGC
>JAQSEC010003244.1:0-10117 GCA_028564925.1 Lithobates sylvaticus
GGAAATTTAACAGGTAAAATGTTAGGAATGACATCTTAAAATAGCTTAAAATAGTATCTATATGTTTTTCGACTTTAGTTCCCATGGTAACATAGTGCCTTGCAGGGATTAAGCCATATTTACTGTTAGCTCTTCTGAAAACAGTTCAGGAGGTTGCATTCAACCTGTCAGCTGGTGTTTGTCAGAGACCCTAGGGGTTTAACTCCATCATAAACAAATGTTAATGGATAAAATCTACATTAATTGCTGCTGAGTGAAATTCTTTGGGGAATGGTAACATTCGGAAGAGATATTGTACATGCTGCTATCCTACCCAGTTTATCGACCCAGATAAAATATATGTACTAAAAGTATTAGTATTTTGACACATACAACTGTTTATTGGTCAAACAATAGATGCATGTTTTTTTTTGCTACCTAACATTGTTAGGCTGGTTTAACATTAAACTGAGCTTTTTGAAAAATAGCATAGAGGTAAGTGCACAGGTGCCTGAGTTGCAATCACTACGTGTGTAACAAGCATTTCGATGCATTCACATAGACAAAAGCGACTTAGAAACATCTTTTTAAGGGCAATAGTAGAGGCATATTTCAGATTAGATCACTCTGTGCTTTCCTTTTCTTGTCACAAATACGGTAAAGAGAATGTATAGTTTCCTTTTTTTTGTGTGGGGTTCCTTCTAAAATCCATACCAGACCCTAGAATAAGGGTAAACACCATGCTATTTGTCTTTTTTCTTTTGTGGGCCTACCCCCTTAACATCTACAGTGCATTGAAAAAGTATCCATACCCCTTGAAATTTTCCACATTTTGTCATGTTACAACCAAAAACGTAAATGTATTTTATTGGGATTTTATGCGATAGACCAACACAAAGTGGCACCTAATTGTGAAGTGAAAGGAAAATGATAAATGGTTTTTAACATTTTCTACAAATAAATATGTGAAAAGTGTGGAGTGCATTTGTATGCAGCCCCCTTTAATACTTTGTAGAACCACCTTTCATTGCAATTACAGCTGCAAGCCTTTTTGGGGATGTCTCTACCAGCTTTGCACATCTAGAGAGTGAAATTTTTGCCCATTCTTCTTTGCAAAATAGCTCAAGCTCTGTCAGATTGGATGGAGATCTGTGAACAGCAATTCTCAATTGGATTTAGGTCTGGACTTTGACTGGGCCATTTTAACACATGAATATGCTTTTATATAAACCATTCCATTGTGCTCTGGTTGTATGTTAGGGTCGTTGTCTTGCTGGAAGGTGAACCTCCGCCCCAGTCTCAAGCCTTTGCAGACTCTAACAAGTTTTCTTCTAAGATTGCCCTGTATTTGGCTCATCTACCTTCCCATTGTCAGAAACCATGAAATCAGGCCGAGACAGAAGTACAGTTAAATCACACTTGTTTAATAATAAAACTAAAAAGAACAAATGCAGTCAAAACATAGCCAAAGTTCATGAACCGGAACAAATAGTCAGCCAAGCCAGAAGTCAGGGATCAATGTAGTGGAACAGCAAGCAGGATCTGGAGCCAGAAGGGATGTCAACAAAGCAAGTCTTGAACAGGATCGCAGGAGAAAGTTTCTGTGATTTTGACCAAGGCGAAGGCAGAGATCCTCTGAACTGGACAGTAGGCAGGACTGACGAGAGGGATATCATCAACAGCTGAGTAACTGTGAAGAGATATGGGAGATGGCAGCTCAGAGAAGGAAGGGTTGAGCCCAGCCCTGACACCCATCAACTCTGACCAGCTTTCCTGTCCCTGCTGAAGAAAAGCATCCCCACAACATGATGCTGCCACCACCTTGTTTCACGGCGGGCATGGTGTGTTCAGGGTGATGTGCAGTGTTAGTTCTCCGCCACACAAAGCATTTTGCTTTTAGGCCATAAAGTTCCATTTGGTCTCATCTGACCAGAGAACCTTCTTCCACATGTTTGCTGTGTCCCCACATGGCTTCCCACAAACTGCACACAGGACTTCTTATGGCTTTCTTCTTGCCACTCTTCCATAAAGGCCAGATTTGTGGAGTGCACGACTAATAGTTGTCTTGTAGACAGATTATCCCACCTGAGCTGTGGATCTCTGCAGCTCCTCCAGAGTTACCATGGGCCTCATGGCTGCTTCTCATTAATGTTCTCCTTGTCTAGCCTGTCAGTTTAGGTGGACGGCCACGTCTTGGTAGGTTTGCGGTTGTGCCATAATCTTTCCATTTTCGGATGATGGATTGAACAGTGCTCCATGAGATATTCAAAGCTTGGGATCTTTTTTTTATAACCTAACCCTGCTTTAAACTTCTCCACAACTTTATCCCTGACCTGTTTGGTGTGTTCTTTGGCCTTCATGAGGCTGTTTGTTCACTAAGGTTCTCTAATAAACCTCTAAGCTCTTCACAGAACAGCTGTATTTATACTGAGATTAAATTGCACACAGGTGAATGTTATTTACTAATTAGGTGACTTCTAAAGGCAATTGGTTCCACTAGATTTTAGTTTAGGGGTATCAGAGTAAATGGGGGCTGAATACAAATGCACGCCACACTATTCAGGTATTTACTTGTAAACATTTTTTGAAAACCATTTATCATTTTCCTTCCACTTCACAATTATGTGCCACTTTGTGTTGGTCTATCACACAAAATCCCAATAAAGTACATTTATGTTTTTGGTTGTAACATGACAAAATGTGAAAAATCTGACTCTCATCCAGGATAATAGGGTGTGGTATAGATGAAGGGAATTCCCATCTGCATAGTTTACAAACAGAACAAAATGGCTAAATGTCAAATACCAACTATTTAAACTGAATTTTTTTTCTTTGTGTCCATTTTTACTGTAGTACATTGTATATACTGTACAGGTGTGCCACTTTACAGGACGGTTAGAGACAACCCGCAAGCATGTTATTTAAAGCAATCTTGTATTTTTACTGTTTGACTTTAAACATTTGTACATATCTCCCAGGGCATAGCCCAGCTTCCCATGCACATTATTAAGTTGGGGAGTCCTATGCAAAAAAAAACAATCCAGTATGGGTCAAATTGTACTTTTTTTTTCTTTGGAAATGTCACAGTACAAAAGATGTGCCAAAATTCTTTTTATTTCCCTAGAGCAGTGCCCATCCCCCTGTTTGTTTTGTTTGTCCTTGCCTATTAGCCTTTTAAGTGGCTAGAATTGATAATAATATTTCTGCTCCTATTGATTTCAGTGGGGTTTACATTCATGTTTATCCTTAGTGAGGGGGCTGAGCAGTTAATGTTTACCATAAATAACCATAAATAACCCTGTCTGTGCTGGGAGATCTCTTTATCAGTTGTAGATTTCAAAACTGTCTGCTCTAATAAAGGGTGAAAGATCTCAGGCCTAGGGTTCTGTATTGTATGGTAATGAGAGGAAACCCACTTTGTACCTGCATTTTCACTTATAAATTGTTCAGTATCTTGCAGTTTGTTCAAAGTCCAGCAAAAAAATAAATAAAAAAAAAACACTAAGAGAAGAAAAGAAAGATATAAAATATTTTAAAATATGTTTTTAGGTGTGTTATGAGATTGGGAAAACGTAACAAACATTTAGTGAGGTTTTCCCCAAACTGACAACAAAAGTTGAACTATACTTAAATGTAGACAGACGTGATGTGCACACTGAAATATTTTGTTTTGGAATTTCGTTTCCATCCGAAAAATACATTTATTTAGTTACTCCCGAAATTTGTTTTTATTTATTTAGTTTCGTTAAAAAAAATGCATTCGTCTGAAAATCCGAAATAATTAAGGTCAAATCTGTCATTGACGGCTTATGGTGTCTGTCGAATGTTCTAAGAAGATTTGACAGAGCAGCTAAACTGTATGACGCCGCAATCATACATTTCCGGTCAAATGTTCCGCCTACAAGCTATAGTAGAATTCTAATGTTGTATGACACGAGTAATAATTATATTTATTAATTATTATTACTAGTCAACCAACATTAGAATTCTTCTATAGCCTATGGGCAGAGCATTTGACCATAAATGTCCGCTCGCGGCGACTGCTTCAAATCTTCATGTCGAATCTTTTCTCTCTATGTCGAATAATCTTGGACTAATAGAGTTAGGTTAGGCACATTCAACCTTTTTTGCTATTGTCTCTATAATGTTGAATCTTTTCTCTCTATGTCAAATCTTTTCTCTCTATGTAAAATAATCTTGGACTAATAGAGCTAAGGTTAGGCACATTCGACCACAGGTTCGATGGACACAGATCGCTATTGTCAGTGTCATGTCGAATCTCCTATCTATATCGAACTGTTGTCACAACGAAAACGAAAATAAAGCATTTGTTTATGTTGGATCTTTTGGTTTTCGGATTTCAAAATTCGGACGAAAATGCATTCGGACGAAAACGAATGCACATGTCTACTTGAATGCACATGTATCAAACACAAGGCCCGCAGGTCGAATCCGGTCAGCCAGGCTATTTCATGTGGCCCTCGTACCTCTCCTGCAGACCCCCTTCATCTCTGCCCTCACCTTGTTTCAGCAGTTGGCGGCAGAGAGGAGGAAAAAACTCCTTCTCCAGACTCTTCACTTTTTGCTACCCAGCTCCAACCCCAGCTTATTCCCAGCAGCAGCACAAGCTAAGGGGGTGCACTGTGATGTAAGGTAGGGTGGGGGACTCTTGACCCTGACTCTTGGTGGGGGTTGCTATGGAAATCTAGTCTTACAGACACAACTGGCCCTTTGAGGGCAACCACAGTGCTGATGCAACCCGTAATAAAATGAAGTTTGAGGCTCCGTTCACAAATGTTTCATCTGCGGTTCACAGCATGGGGGTCTGATGCATCCCCGTTCACCAATTCTGGTCCGAATTTTTGCCTGAATTTGCACCTAAATCAGACCAGAAGACACACAGGACCCTTTTTAAATGCAGACCGCAGCCACCGCAGCAACCCCAGAGCTGTGTAAACCGGCTTCATTGAGAGTCAGTCACACTCTCCGGTCGTACAAATTGGATGCGGGGAAACCCGCATTCAATTCGCATATGTGTGAACCCGGCCTGACACCCCTGCTTTAAAGCCTCTTGCACAGGGGCATCTGAGCCCGTGCATTTTGGCATATTTGCACCGCCCAAAAAGCCCAGGTGCTCTGTACATCTGCCCATAGACATAAAAAGCTGTGCATGGCTGTACTCGGGTAGATAACAGTGCTTGCGTAAACACAAGTATAGCATAAGGGCATATACAAAAAATGGAATATTTTATTTTGTTTTGCTTACACCTGTAGGCTATACTTGTGTCTACACAAGCACCAGCATATACCCGAGAACAGTGCCACACAGTCATTCATGTACAATGTATATGGGCAGCTGTACACAGCACCTGGGCTTTCCAGGCAAGGGAAATAAAACAGAATTGACATTAGGGATGAGCCGAACACCCCCGGGTTCGGTTCGAACCAGAACCTTCGAACGGACCGAAAGTTCGCGCAAATTTTCGAACCCTATACGTTATAATGGACGCGAACGTTCGAAATCAAAAGTGCTAATTACAATGGCCAATATGCATGTTAATGTCATAAAACAGGTTTGGGGACCCGGGTCCTGCCCCAGGGGACATATATCAATGCAAAAAGAACTTTTAAAAACTAACGTTTTTTCGGGAGCAGTCATTTTAATGATGCATAAAGTGAAAAAAAAAAAGTGAAATTTTCCTTTAAATATGGTACCTGGGGGGTGTCTAAAGTATGCCTGTGAAGTGGCATGTGTTTCCCGTGTTTAGAACTGTCCTTGCACAAAATGACATTTGTAAAGGAAAAAAAGAAGCCATTTAAAACCACTTGCGGCTTTAATGTCATGTCTTGTCCTGGCCGCCATATGGCTGAAAATCCTTGAGAGAAATGGCATGGCTACCCCATCTACCCCCCCCCACCCCAGCCCCTTTGGGTCTTGTATGGATATTAAGGGGGACCCCGCACCCAAAATAAAACCCTATACCTACAACCCTATATACTCTGAACAGCAGTATATAGGTGGTGCAAACAAGACACGGACTGTAGGTTTGTTCTTAAGTAGAATCTGAACAGGTACATTATGAAGTGTAGCTCCATCCCCAAAAAATCTATTTTTAAGCTTTTTGGAGAACATAGGGAGGGGTTATCACCCCTGTAACATTTGCTGTCTTTGCACATCTGTTCAGAACATGTCACCTCACTTTCCGTCCCAATGACAAATGTTTTTGGAAAAGTGGGGTTTTAATTGAAACAAGGATTGGTGATAAAGCATCAGTAGAGAGGAGATACCTTTTTCCCAAATTAAATCTAACATGATAGAATTTCCCTTCCTAGGGGTAGATTTCCTCTCACTTCCTGTTTTTCTCTTTCCGTTTGCAAGTAGGAGTCGTTTGTAAGTTGGATGTTTGAAAGTAGGGGCCTGCCGTATATACTCTGCAGAAATTTGCCCTATTAGATGTTGGTGTAGCCACAAGACTGGTGGGCACAGGAATGGGCCCTGCTGTGAGTTAATAGATCAAGATTTGTACTTGCATGCACCTGTTGAACCGGGCAGAAAAATTGGGCCTTTGTGGTGGTGGTGGTGGTGGACGGTGTTGCCACAAGACTGTAAGCTCTCACAGTTACTCTTGGTGGGCCCAGGAATGGGCCCTGCTGTGAGTTATTAGATCAAGATTTGTAATTGCATGAACCTGTTGAACAAGGCAGAAAAATTGGGCCTTTGGCGGTGGTGGTGGTGGACGGTGTTGCCACAAGACTGTAAGATCTCACAGTTACTCTTGGTGGGCGCAGGAATGGGCCCTGCTGTGAGTTATTAGATCAAGATTTGTAATTGCAAGCACCTGATGAACAGGGCAGAAAAATTGGGCCTTTGGCGGTGGTGGTGGACGGTGTTGCCACAAGACTGTAGGCCCTCATAGTTACTCTTGGTGGGCGCAGGAATGGGCCCTGCTGTGAACTATTAGATCAAGATTTGTAATTACACGCCCCTGTTAAACAGGGGCTGAAAAATTGTGCCTTAGGCACTGGTGCTGGTGCCACAACACTGCAACCCCTCACAGATACTGTACTTGGAGCACAGCAGTCACACGTGTTGCGAAGCATTTTTAAAAAAAAAATTGTACTTACACGCCCCTGTTAAACAGGGGCTGAAAAATTGTGCCTTAGGCACTGGTGCTGGTGCCACAACACTGCAACCCCTCACAGATACTGTACTTGGAGCACAGCAGTCACACGTGTTGCGAAGCATTTTTTAAAAAAATTCTAAGTACACGCCCCTGTTAAACAGGGGCTGAAAAATTGTGCCTTAGGCACTGGTGCTGGTGCCACAACACTGCAACCCCTCACAGATACTGTACTTGGAGCACAGCAGTCACACGTGTTGCGAAGAATTTTTTTTAAAAATTGTAAGTACACGCCCCTGTTAAACAGGGGCTGAAAAATTGTGCCTTAGGCACTGGTGCTGGTGGCACAACACTGCAACCCCTCACAGATACTGTACTTGGAGCACAGCAGTCACACTTGTTGCGAAGCATTTTTAAAAAAATTGTAAGTACACGCCCCTGTTAAACAGGGCTGAAAAATTGTGCCTTAGGCACTGGTGCTGGTGCCACAACACTGCAACCCCTCACAGATACTGTACTTGGAGCACAGCAGTCACACGTGTTGCAAAGCATTTTTTAAAAAAATTGTAAGTACACGCCCCTGTTAAACAGGGGCTGAAAAATTGTGCCTTAGGCACTGGTGCTGGTGCCACAACACTGCAACCCTCACAGATACTGTACTTGGAGCACAGCAGTCACACGTGTTGCGAAGCATTTTTTTAAAAAATTGTAAGTACACGCCCCTGTTATACAGGGGCTGAAAAATTGTGCCTTAGGCACTGGTGTGGTGGCATGGATCATTGAGGAGGAGGAAGAGGATAGTCAGTGAACATAAGAGGACAGTCACTCAGCATCAGCATAGGCAGTCTTGAAGGGATGTGACATTATAAATTATTCCGTTATATCCGCTTCAGGTGCCTGGTAGCTGGTGGTGATCCAAGACTGATTCATTTTGATGAAGGTCAGTCGATCAACCGAGTCGGTGGACAGGCGCACCCTATGATCGGTGACAAATCCTCCAGCAGCACTGAATGTGCATTCGGAAAGAACGCTGGAGGCAGGACAGGCCAGTAGCTCAATTGCATACTGTGCAAGCTCTGGCCAGTGATCCATCCTCAGGACCCAGTAAGCCAGAGGATTTTCGGTGGGAAAGGTGTCCAAGTCTGACCTTGCCCCAAGGTATTCCTGCACCATGTATATCAGACGCTGGCGATGGTTGCTGGAACCGATCATACCTTGGGGCTGCGGACTAAAAAATTGTCTGAACGCATCGGTCAGACGTCCACCTTCCCCACCGCTCCTTCTGCTACTGACCGAAGCCTCAGCAACTCGTCGCCCAGGACCAGGAGTTTGTAACCTCCCAGTTTCTGGGAACGCGTTGCACAGACCTTTCTGCAAGGCCTCCCTGAGATGTCTCATCCTCTGCTCCCTCTGCGACGGCAAGATAAGGTCCGCAACCTTACCCTTGTACCGTGGATCAAGGAGAGTGGCCAGCCAGTAATGGTCCCTCTCCTTGATCCGAAGAACACGAGGATCCTTCCGCAGGCTTTGCAGGATCAGGGAGGCCATGCAGCGTAGGTTAGCTGAGGCATTCGGTCCGGAGTCTTCTGGGTCACTGAGGATGACATGATCGCCAGCCACCTCCTCCCAGCCACGTACAAGTCCACTGGTTTGTTGGGACTGTACATCATCCCTAAAAGACTGCTGCTGCTGATGCTGAGTGCCAGGCTCCACCTCCATGCTCACACAATCCTCCTCTCCTCCTCCTCCTCCTCATCCTCTTCCTGTGTGATGGGTGGGACAGAAGGAACACTGTCCGGATAAAGGGGGCCTTGAGAGGCAAGGAAGTCCTCCTCTTCCTGTCTCTGTTCTGCCTCAAGTGCCCTGTCCATTATCCCACGCAGCGTATGCTCCAACAGGTGGACAAGAGGTACAGTGTCACTGATGCATGCACTTTCACTGCTCACCATCCTCGTGGCCTCCTCAAATGGTGAGAGGACAGTGCATGCATCCCTGATCATGCTCCACTGACGTGGGGAAAAAAAACCAAGCTCCCCTGACCCTGTCCTGGTGCCGTAGTCGCAAAGGTACTCATTGATGGCCCTCTGCTGCGTGTGCAGTCGCTGCAGCATGGCCAACGTTGAGTTCCACCTGGTGGGCATGTCACATATTAGGCGGTTCTTGGGCAGGTTCAGCTCCTTTTGCAGCTCAGTCAGCCGAGCACTGGCATTATAAGATCGGCGGAAATGCACACAGACTTTCCTGGCCTGCCTCAGGACATCCTGTAAGCCTGGGAACCTGCCCAAGAACCGCTGCACCACCAGGTTGAGGACGTGAGCCATACAGGGCACATGGGTGAGCTGGCCCTGTCGCAGGGCGGAGAGGAGGTTGGTGCCATTGTCAGAAACGACCATTCCTGGCTTAAGCTGACGTGGCGTCAACCACCTCTCGGCCTGCCCCTGCAGAGCTGCCAGAACCTCTGGCCCAGTGTGGCTCCTGTCCCCCAAACACACCAGCGCAAGCACGGCATGGCATCTTTTTGCCTGCGTACTTGCGTAGCCCCTTGTACGCCTACGGAGCACCGCTGGTTCCGGACAGAGCACTGGAGGAAGAAGAAGAGGAGGGGGTGGAGGAGAGAGGTGTGTCACAACCAGTAGCAGTAGTAGCGTTTTGGAGGCGTGGTGGCGGAACAACCTCCAACACTACTGCACCTTGTCCTGCATCCCTCCCAGCTGCCAATAGAGTGACCCAATGGGCTGTGAAAGAAAGGTAACGTCCCTGTCCATGCCTGCTGGACCATGAGTCAGCGGTAATATGCACCTTACCGCTGACCGCCCTGTCCAGCGAGGCATGGACATTGCCTTCCACATGCCGGTAGAGAGACGGAATCGCCTTCCGTGAGAAAAAGTGGCGTTTGGGAACCTGCCACTGAGGAACCGCACATTGAACACACTCACGGAAGGGGGCCGAGTCTACAACTGAAAAGGCAGCAGTTGAAGTGTTAGCAATTTAGCCAAGCTAGCATTCAACCGCTGGGC
>JAQSEC010003632.1:0-10150 GCA_028564925.1 Lithobates sylvaticus
AAGGAAGGAACAGCATCTGGAAAGGGATGGCATACAGAAAACTGCTAGAACACGTTCAGCAGCATGCCAGAGAATCGGCAGTGGAAACTCCGGAGATTGCCGTCTCCAAAGCTGAAGTGCTGACAACAGGGCAGAGCTCTGTTAATCTCTGCCCAGCACCAACAGCAGCTTCAGCATTCCTGAGAGAAGAGGCAGTTGGCCTTTCTCTCACAATACTGACCGAGACATGGGGTTTTCTGCCAGCAGCATCTGTAGGGTTACCAGAAACTTCTGCAGCTGAAGCGCTGACAACTGGACAGAGGGTCCAAGACCTCTGCCCCACACCTGTGGTGGTTCCGGAGGCCCAGGGTGAGAAGGAGATGGTCACTTCCCAGCAGCAGATTAAGATCCAGGGGGAGAAGGGAGAGGTGTGCGTCCTCCCTTCCCAACAGTTGGCCAGGGTGGAGGAAGCGATCTTTCCTCCCCAGCAAAGATCCTTGCATCTGGGAGACAGTACCGGAGACATGTCGTCCCAGCAGCCAGATGAGATTAAGGTAGATGGAGTAGCCGGCTCCCCTTCCCAGCAGCAGGTGGCCCCCTAGAATGATGACAACAACCCAGCAGGAGAGCTGGCAACAAGGCCAGACATCACTGAGCTCTGCCAAACACCAGTAACCTCTTCTTCATTCTACAGAAAGGAGATGGTGAATCGCTTTCCCCAGACACCAGTTATAGAGATTGGGGAATTTGATAGACCGTTCTGCTGAAGAAGAACATCCTGGTGAGCCTCCAGCAGAAGAGCTGGTATTCGGCCCAAACTTCACTGAGCTCTGCCCAGCACCAACAGCCGCATCTGTGAAGTTACCAGAGACTTCTCCAGCTGAAGCGCTGGCCAGTGGACATAGGGTCCAAGACCTCTGCCCCACACCTGCAGCAGTGCCAGGGACCTATGGTGAGAAAGACGGTCACTCCCCAACAGTTAGGCGGGGTGGATGATGTGGGGTCCTCAGCTGAAGTGCTAACAGGGCAGAATGCTACTGGCCTCTGCAGCTTAAGCTGATATCGGTGGATGGGACTGCGGTCTCCACTCACAGCAACCCAGTAGAAGGGCTGGCAACACGGCAGAGTGCTGCTGGCCTCTCCTCTCAACTACGGCACTGAGACAGGAGGATGTCAGCCATGCTTTGCAAGCACGGGGAATTTTCACCTACCAAGTGGATGGGACTTCAGTCTCCACGTGTATACCCCAGGGATGCTGGGCAGTCGGCCCAGATCCCCAACAGCATAATGGAGTGAGCCCAGTCACCCTGTCTTCTCTCCAGCAGCTAAAAGGACTCCAGGGAGAAGGGTCAGTCCACGCATCTCCCCAGTAGCGGGCATGTTCTCTGAGAGAGGCAGAGGTTGGCTGGGTGAGTAATGCTCTGTTTGGGACAATATATTCGGGGTATTGTGTCTATACCGGCATTGGGGGACTGGAACTACTGACTAACCTGTCTGGGGTCTACTCCGGCGTTAGTCTCCTGCCGAAAGGGGAGATGTGTCATAGGAGTCACTTTGGGTGGGGGGTTTGTGGAACTCAGCTTACCTTGGAGAGCTCTGGAGACTCAGTGTCCAGCTCCCCTGGCCCCTCTTATGTGTAAATCACCTTGCGTCCATTAGGGGCACAGGGTCACTGAGAACCCCACTATGATCTGTAATAATTAGACACACTGTACAGTCACACTGGAATGTTGTATATATGTGAGTTGTCTCATGCTGTTGTGGACTCCTTTGCTGTGATCGTTTGGGGTGGGGTTGTATTCCAATGTTCTATTGTGTCTGTCTGCCTTGGATATGTGTATGTAGATTAGTTGTGAGATTGGTGGGGGCAAATTCCTCCAACAGCTCTCCCTGCTGATAAGACTGTTTACTGATGAGAAATTTGAATACACCTGACCTGTGTGTCTATTGTGATTGGACAGTTTACCCCGCCCTGAATCCAAGGGTTGGGGAGGGGGGGGGGTGTCTCTGAGTTGTATATCTGTGGTAACGTGCTTGAATAAATGAGTTTCATGTTGTTGTTTACTCTACACCAGGGATCCTCAAACTACGGCCCTCCAGCTGTTGCGGAACTACACATCCCATGAGGCATTGTAAAACTCTGACATTCACAGACATGACTAGGCATGATGGGAATTGTAGTTCTTGAACTGGAGGGCCATAGTTTGAAGACCCATGCTCTACACTGTGTTACGGCTGGTGACTGGGTGAGCTAAGGGGTCTTGGATAGTGCTGGTTCTGGACAGAGGAAGCATTTACAGCGGACATTGACCTGTTGAGGATAGGGGTTTGTCACAATCCCCCTTACTAATTAGCAAAATTCTCCTCCAACGCCACATTTTTCTGGTGGGGGTGCAGTCATGTGTTTCATAGTCAATGGTCATGTAAAAATTTGACTAGCTTCTGGCAGAAAAATCTTCCGGTCTGTTTCCAAAATAACTGATGTAGTGACAATGCCTAGTCCTGTTCTGTCTTTCCTATAACTAGAGATTGAAAATTTCCCAAATAATTACCATACCATAGTTACACATGTTCTACTCACAGCCAGAATCACTATTGTCAGAAGTTGGAGAACACAGCTGGCACCTAATCCGTCTGACGCTATTACATTAACTAAAACGAATTACTTCTATGAAAGGTCACTGTCACTCAGATCTGCTTCGCATTCCACCTTTGAAAAAGTATGGAAACCCTGCATGGATTGGTGTAACCACTAAACTAATAAAAAATAAAATAAAAAATATGTATTGAGTGCATTCATAAAGTATTCAGACCCCCTGCACTTTTTTAGTAACAATTTTGTTAATGTGGCAACCTGATACTACATCTACACTCAGTACCACATAATGACAAAGTTAAAAGAGAATTTTTTATTAAAAAGGAAAAACTGAAATAGCTCATTGGTAAGTAGTCAGACCCTTTACTTAGTACTTTGTTGATGCACCTTTTGGCAGCAATTACAGCCTCAAGTCTTTCTAGGTATGACAGGACCAGCTTTGCACACCTGGATTGGGGGATTGTCTGCCATTCTTTGCAAATCCTCTCAAGCTCAGTCAGTTTGCATCGCGTTCGGACCAAACTCGCGCAGGACCGTTTTTTTGGTCCGTAGCAGAATCAGATTGCATGGGTGTTCCTGTCCGAATTTACAGTTCGTACTGCAATATGTGAACTGATTTGGGGGTGTCATTAACTTTTAATTGACACTCCCAGCAGTTTGCATACTGCCGCTGGGAGACATGAGATGTGGGAACCCACAGTGGATTTGCAGGGTTCCCGGATCGCTGCAGTGCGAAACGAGCCCAACAGATATATCACATGTGCATCATACCAGTCCTCGCAAATCAGGTATCGGGTTCTTCCCATTTCACTCGTGTATACTTTTGCTTTGGAAAATATTAATTAACCACTTCGGCCACGGAAGGATTTGCCCCCTTAATGACCAGGCCTTTTTTTGCAATACGGCACTGCGTTACTAACATTTGCACGGTCTTGCAACGTTGTACTCAAACCAAATTGATGTTCTTTTTTTTTTCCCCACAGATAGAGCTTTCTTTTGGTGGTATTTAATTACCTTTGCGGTTTTTATTTTTTCGCTGTAAACAAAAAAAAGAGCAACAATTTAGAAAAAAAACTATATTTTTTTTCTTTCTGCTATAAAACACATCCAATAAAAATATGTAAAAAATCTCTTCATTTATTCAGGCCAATTTGTATTCTGCTACATATTTTTGGTAAACAAAAAAAAATCCCAATCAGCGTATATTGTTTGATTTGCACAAAAGTTATCGCGTCTACAAACTATTGGATAGATTTAGGGACTTTTTTTTTTTTTACTAGTAATCAGCGATTTATAGCGGGACTGCGACATTGCAGCGGACAAATTGGACACTTAAGTGACACTTTCCAGAAGTAGTTACTTACAGCGCTTTACATATATATTGTACATTTATATAAGTCCCTGCCCCCAAGAAGTTTACAATTGAAGGTCCCTAACTCAAATTCATATATACCGTATTTGCCGGCGTATAAGACGACTGGGTGTATAAGAAGACCCCCTATTTTTCCAGTGAGAACGTAGGTTTGGGACTATACTCGCCATATAAGACTACCCCCCATCCGAGGCAACACCATTTACAAAAAAACATCAGAAACAAAAAAAAAACATCAGACTTAACATCAGAAAAAGGAAACTGGTGAACTATAAGTCCCAGAGATCCCACAATTGGTAGGCAGCAACAATTAATCCTCTCCTCCAAAGCACCATAAATCATACCTGTATTTTAGGGGAGATCTGGAGCTGGATGTGCAGTACAGGATGCTTTGTTAATATGTAGAGCACCAAGTACACACAGTATATGATGCTGTGTTTGTACAGTAGCTCCAGGTACACTTCAGAATACAGTGTCCAGACAGTGTGCACCGCTGAGCCAATCACAACAGTCATTGTATTTTACTAATCTGTTGATGGATACAAAGCCTGCTCGGATTGGCAGAGGCTGTGACATCAGCCCGCGCCGCTCTGACTCATGTAGCCTGCTCGGATACGCAGAGGTTGTTACCCAATCCAAGCAGGCTTAGCAGGCTCTGTATTCATCAGAGTGCATAGCCTGCCGGGATTTGCTGAGCGGTGCATACTGTATACATATTACAATTTTACAGAGCGCCCGGCGGACTGATATCCATCTGGCGGCTTCTTCACCCGGCGTATAAGACGACCCCCGCTTTTTGGCTGTGTAATTTCGGTGTAAAAGGTAGTCTTATACGCCAGAAAATACAGTACACATATTAAAAACAGTTTAGACAATTCTTATTATTATTATACAGGATTTATATAGCGCTAACAGTTTGCTTAGCGCTTTACAAAATGAAGGCAGACAGTACAGTTGCAATAGAATTTGGTACAAGAGGAATCAGAGGGCCCTGCTCGTTAGAGCTTACAGTTAAACTACCAGCATGTCTTTGGAATGTGGGAGCAAACCCACTCAAGAACAGGGAAAACATACTCCAGACACTTAGAAATTGATTTATAGTTTTCAGGAAATAAAATAACAATCGTTTGTGCCTCCTTTTAATGTTGTAGGGAATTTTTTTTCAAACCAACACTTCAGATTAAAAATGATATTAGTAAGTAAAGCATTCTGTTTTATGAACACTTATTATGCTTATGTGTCAGATAAGCTGAAAGCTTTTTGTAATCTTTTCATTGTGGCATTTCATTTCTGGTGATTTTACATAATCCTTTTCAGCTTAAACTAACTGTGCCTTTAATTGCATGGGGAGACATCAAAATGCCTGGCCTTCATTACCGCCATGATAAAGTATTGTGTAGATGGATCCATGGTTGAGACAATGACGAGCTGCGTTTATACACAGCGCATATATGCTTGCATGCAGATGGCATCTTAATGATACAGTCTTTTTTACTGTGCCGTTTAGAGACATCTGTTGTGAAAGATCAGTATATTATCTTTTAAATGAGCCTTGTGTGAAAGCCTACACAATGTTTCTCTTCACAGAAGTTCAGTCATTAGACAACCTTTCTCCATATCATTTATTATCTAAATCTGACTAGTGTCTCCTTAGAGTCAATTAAAATCAAATTCATTACTAAGTTTTATTTTGCTCTGATCAAGAAATTGACTTCCTTCGCACAGATGATATTGCTAAGTCAATTTTAATGATGGGGTTTTGTCACATTTGTTTTATTGATTACATTATAACTGTACTGCTAAACTCATTACAGTTCAGCCTACTTTCACACAACATATGTGAGTTGTGTTATGAATAATGATCATCGAATGGCACTGTCTTGATTTATCTGAACCATATTCTTTGGGTTTCATAATTGCCTTTGTATATTGTTACTAGTCAGCATTTTAAAATTGATGAGTCGCTCACTCAGGGACTGCAGATTTTATATTTATTTTAATTCAGGTACTTCGTTTTTTGTTGTCATCAAGTGTCTATATAAGTTAAAGAGAATCTAGCCTTGGATATATTTTTTCAGCAGTGTTGAATTAGCTGCAGCTGTATCATTTGGAGACCATACAAAGATTTAAAATTTTTGCTGATTACTACCACCAGTTTTTTTCTTTTTTTTTTTAAGACTTACTGAACAAGGTTTGTATCAGTCAACTCTCTTCCATTAAAGGATGATGTCTGCATTGGCCAAGCATGCTTTTTAAAGGGTGGAATATGCTTTTTCAAGGGTGGAATATGCTTTTTCTTTGGAACCTGTTGTTACAAAGATAATGGGTTAGTTGCACTTTTTTTTTTCGGAGGTCAAAGCTTTTACAACTTGAATTCTTTCCCGGGACTTCTTTTGGCAATTCCATCTACTATATATGGTTTCTTATTAAATAATTTTACATTAAGTGTAAGTTGATTTCATTCGAGATCAGGAGCTACTAGTATTAGATTTGTAATGCAAATTATCAAGATATTTTGGATAGCCCAGGCAGAAAGGGTTGGGGGCTATACTGGAGGAGGAATGGCAAAATATTCTGAAGAGGGCACCGATGGTCTCTTTATCATCTACACAATGCTTAACACAACTGTTTATTATTTATAGGACATATAGGACTCCAGTAAAATTATATGTAGGGAAACTTCAGACTGCCCAAGATGTAAGCAATCCCAGACAGATTTGCTTCATATGCTTTGGAAATGTCCTAAACTGGTCAGATACTGGCGAGAAGTGGTGTCCACAATTAATGGGGTTTATAATAGCCAAATAGAACTGGACCCCAAAATATGTCTACTGGGTTATCTTAATGAAGAGTTATATCCGAGGGAAATGTCCATTTCAATCGGCAGATTATTATTTATAGCCCGTAAGTTAATAGCTAGAAAATGGATGTCCTCCAGTGTTCCAGTATTTGAGGAATGGCGCTCCCAGGTAAATGAGGCAATATTAATGGAGCGACAGGCTTATCAGAATAGGGGTACAATGGATATATTAGTTAAGCTGTGGGGTCCCTGGTTAATAACACCAGGTCTGGCCTCATTCTCTTGGATTCCAAATTTAATAGTAAAGAATGTAAGACGAGAGAGTGGATAGGGAAAAAATATGGGCTGTATGGGAAGGGTTGAGTGTTATGGGAGGAGAGGGTGGAAGAGGAAAGGGAAGTGGGAGGGGGATCCTCCTTTTTTATTTATTTATTTTTTTCTTTTCTTGTTGTTTTTTTTTTTAATTAATTTATATATTTTTTTTAATTTTTAATTTTTTTTTTTTTTTTTGTTTGTTTTTGCTATGAATGGTTTTGTGTAGGTAATTCTATTTGGGGTATATAGTCACTGCTGGGGATCTATGGAAATAAGTAATTAGAAGTTTAAAAATATATACTCTGTAAAATCATTGTAAAAAAATGGTGTATGTATGGATATTGTAAAAAAATGGTAAATAAGAAAATGTTAAATAAAGAGGTAATGTTAAAAAAAAAAAACAAAAAAAAAAAAAAGATTTGTAATGCCAATAGCAAAGCAGCTATTGCGAAATCTACTACTATACTGTTGGGCTATATTGGGTAGAGGATGTTTAACACCATTTCTAACATATTTAAACCCTTTTTCATGCACCAGTATAATTCTATGCCCAGACTATGCCCAGAACTATCACTGTTTAGTAACATATATTGATATGCCTTCAGGTGATTCAGTTCGCTTTGTATCGCTATACAAATCATTCATTCATTCATGTGTCTAGACCTACTGGAGATCAATATGAGCTTCTCCACAAGAAGTCTGAAATGCCTTTAAGGCAACCATCGTAGGTGCATATATATCCCCCGTAAAATCCTGCAGATTAGGTCATAATAGAGAAATTAGTAGGTTGGAAGTGATTGAGGTAGACAAGACTAGGGTGCATTCGTCATTTTTGTTTTTCTACAGGCTCCATGTGAATCAAAGTGACACTAAACAATGTCCTTATTCTCCAAAAATAATCCATATACAACCACTACTTAAAGCGGTTCTGCACTCGTTTTTGTTTTTTTGGGCTATATGCCAAGGGCATATAGCTCAATTGGGGGACTTACCTGTTCCATCTTCCATCTCGATCGCCGCCGGTTTTCATCTTCATCTTCTTCTTGTGTTCTTCTTGTCTGCTGGGGTCCATCTTGCCTGTGGGCATGTGAAACCCACAGGCACTTTAGATGGCCCAGCATGCACCGCCGTTACTCGCGCGTGCACAGTAACGGCACATCTGCCGACATCTCACGAGATTTCGGAAGATGTGGCCGAAATCTCACGAGATTTCGGAAAATGCCCGCACTGACTCCTGGGATCAATGACACCAGATCCCAGGAGACAGTGCGGCGTGACTAGGATCCCCGCAAGACCCCGCCCACCCCCGAAGAGACAGAAGACAGGAAGTCCTCGATTACAAGGTAAGTAAAAAAAAAAAAAAAAAAAAAACATTTCATTTAGTACTCTTTGCCTGATTTGGAAGGCAAAGAGATTTACTAAATGAAATGGGTGCAGAACCGCTTTAATGTCAGGATCCACCCAGATGTCTGACTGACAGCTGGCTCAGCCTCAAAAGCATGCCGTCGAGAGCCTCAGCCAGCTTCCCCTGCCCTCTCCAAAGCTTTGCGCTCCAGTGAGCACTGGAGGGGCAGGGCACAGAGCGGTGACTGACAGTCTCCACTCTGTGCTCAGAGGGGACCTGAGAACTGAGCGATCAGCTATGTTTGCTCAATTGTCAATGTAGAGGCAGTGGGGAACAGATGCAGCATCGGGCTGATGGTGCATCAACCTAGGTGAGTATGAATGTTTGTTTTTGTTTTTTTGGACTAAGTCTCAATTTCTGCCTTTTGATCCAGATGCAGAAACACTGGCTGATCCATCTGTGCCTCTTCAATGGGTTTCATCCTTTAAGTATTTGGGGTCTAATTCTAATTTAAAATAGATACTGGCTATGTGGCCCTGAATCTCTAACCATTACTGGTACACATACAGGTTAGGCTGGGTGCATGGAGAAATGTAACCCTCTTTATTGTTAGGAAAAGTGGGTCTCATCAAAATGAAAAGACTGTATCTTTTTCTATATTTTTTTCGCAGCTCTGCAAACTGGATATCCCGCTCTAAAGCCTCGTACACGTGATCAGATTTTCGGACGACCGTTCGTCTGTTTTTTTGTTGCATGCTAGTCTCATGTCAAAGGTGAAGACGTTACTTGCCATATGAAAATTCTCATACGACAGAATACAACTTAAAAGTTACGTCATGTGTTGAATAGTTTTGTATGTATTCTTTTGTTTCTGTGCATGCATTGTCTTGCTCCTACAATTTTTTTCAGGCGAAAACTGTACTATTTAAACGAAAATGGGACATTGAGTTCACGTACGACAAAAATGTTATAGTCTGCACATTCAGCTTTTGTCGGATGAAAAATCGTAATCCGCTGTCGAAAGCACCATAATAACGATCCGCATATCGTTAATCGGACCAAATTTTACTTTTTCGGATTGTGTGTACGGGCCTTTAGTTTAGACATATAAAAGGTTGCATCCTTTTTCTGGGGAAACTGTACTCTTGGAGATGTTCTTCTGACCAGGCAGATTACATTCACTTTTTTTGGCTATGCCATAAAATACAAGATTATTGGATGGACATTGTCCCATTTTCCCACATTGTCCCATCTTCCCTCATTATAATCCATGTACATCCTTACTTCCATACATAATTTTTGGGTTTGGTTGAGCCACTGAGACCAGAGAAATTTGAGCTCTTCTGGGCTTCTTTCTTTCCTATGCTCGAAAAGTTATAGTCCAGAAATGGAGGTAATCTGAGCCTCCCTCATGAATTCAGAAACTTGACAGCATGTTAGCCTTCTAATATAAACAATTACAGGTATTCCTAAGATTTTAAAAACTGACTCCTATTCAACTTTAAAATCTTTGCTGTGATTAATTATGTTAAAGGTAAAGGAAGCTAGAGACGTCAGTGATCTTTTACTGCTTGTTAAGAATATGTAAATAAATTGAATGTCCATAGTTGGAGAACAGGTGCAGTTTAACTACTTGTACAAAAATGAAATTATTATAATTTTTTCACACAAATAAAGCTTTCTTTTGGTGGTATTTGATCACAATTGAGTTATTTTTTTTTTTTTTTTTTTACTATGTAATCA
>JAQSEC010004192.1:0-10133 GCA_028564925.1 Lithobates sylvaticus
TTATGGGGTCACCAGTATGATATTTGTATATTGAAATCGTATCCCCTCTCAAGTGTCTCTTCTCCAGAGAGAATAAGTTCAGTGCTCACAACCTTTCCTCATAACTAATATCCTCCAGACCCTTTATTAGCTTTGTTGCCCTTCTTTGTACTCGCTCCATTTCCAGTACATCCTTCCTGAGGACTGGTGCCCAGAACTGGACAGCATACTCCAGGTGCGGCCGGACCAGAGTCTTGTAGAGCGGGAGAATCATCGCTTTATCTCTTGAGTTTATCCCCTTTTTAATGCCAATATTCTGTTTATTTTGTTAGCAGCAGCTTGGCATTTCATGCCATTGCTGAGCCTATCATCTACTAGGACCCCCAGGTCCCTTTCCATCCTAGATTCCCCCAGAGGTTCTCCAGCCCAGTGTATAAATTGCATTCATATTTTTGCCACCCAAATGCATTATTTTACATTTTGCTACATTAAACCTCATTTGCCATGTAGTTGCCCACCCCATTCATTTGTTCAGATTTTTTTGCAAGGTTTCCACATCCTGCGGAGAAGTTATTTCCCTGCTTAGCTTAGTATAATCCGCAAATACAGAGATTGAACTGGTTTACCCCATCCTCCAGGTCGTTTATGAACAAATCAAATTAAATAGGATTGGTCCCAGTACAGAACCCTGGGGGACCCCACTACCCACCCCTGACCATTCCAAGTACTCCCCATTTAGCACCACCCTCTGAACTCGCCCTTGTAGCCAGTTTTCAATCCATGTACTCACCCTATGGTCCATGCCTACGGACCTTATTTTGTACAGTAAACGTTTATGGGGAATTGTGTCAAATGCTTTTGCAAAATCCAGATACATCACGTCTCCGGGCCTTCCTTTATCTAGATGGCAACTCCTCATAGAAGGTTAAGAGATTGGTTTGGCAAGAGTTATTATTGATGAATCCATGCCGATTACTGCTAATGATACCGTTCTCATTACTAAAATCTGGTGTATATAGTCCCTTATCCCCTCCAGTCCCATCCAGTGGGGAGGGATCTGGGGGCGGGGCCATGCGCTGCACTATGTGTGTCTATAGATACACAGAACCTGGCTCAGGAGTAGGCCGCCTGTCTTCCCCCACCGCAAACACTTTTTATGGGGGCAGACACTGAAGAGGAAGAGTGAACAGTGCCTGCGGGTGACCTGAAAAGAAGTGCAATAAAAAGTATGTTGTGCGGTATTCTAATTAGTTCAGCTTCACTTAGTAAAGTAATAATAATGGGGGCAAATGAACAGTTATAATAATAATAATAATAATAATAATAATAATAAGAATAGGGGCAAATGAACAGTTGATTATTATTATTATTATTATTATTATAATAGGGGCAAATGAACAGTTATAATAATATTATTATTAACTGTTCATTTGCCCCTATTATTAATTATTCATTTGCCCCTATTATAATTAATAAGGACAAATGAACAGTTGATTATTATTATTATTATTATTATTATTATTATTATAATAGGGGCAAATGAACAGTTATAATAATATTATTATTAACTGTTCATTTGCCCCTATTATTAATTATTCATTTGCCCCTATTATAATTAATAAGGACAAATGAACAGTTGATACTTGTGTGTTTTTGTCTATTGTAGTCACATAGTTGGATTATTCTTTTGTTAACATGTTGTACTGTAATATTTGTATTACTGTTTACAGACAGCAAAACAATTTGCTGTCATGTGCCAGCATAGAGGATACAATGCAGATGCCAGCTTGTTTTATGTTTGTACGGTGAATACAGGATTTGCTGCACCTGCCCAGGAAGTTGTCTTTAGTAATTAATTTCACTTGGATTTTATTTATTTATTTATTTATTTTTACTTGGCAGTTGTCATGATCGTGGCCTTTGTGCATGTTTGTACACCTTCTTCTGTTGCATACCGCCTGTTTATGTTCATGTCCTGTATACTTAACTTAAGCTTTTACTTTTAAAAGTGCTGTGACACCTTAGGAGTGGCGTGTGATCTTTTATTTGGGTGTACCGAACCTTAAAGTGATCAGATTTTTTAATCGTCTATTTGGAATGCGTTATCTTTTAGTTCTTGCATTCATGTGTTCTTGTGTAAGCTGGTGCCATGACTGCTGCCCCAGTTTTCTTGTTTTAGGCTCGCTCCATTCCCCCATCAACACTGACTGTGTTAATGGGGGAATCCCTCCCATGGAGTTATTGTGTACTCCTGGCGGGGGAGGGGATTGTGCGGGGAGCCATCCCTGCTGGGAGAGCACAGTGATCATTGCTTTCTAAAAATCTGACATGCTGGTTGTACCCAAGTTGATGAATGGAGATTCGAACCATCTATGGCTGGCTTTATTGTCTTGCAGCATACTAGGGAGCCATCCTTGCATGTACGGATTGGAGTTGTGTGTCCCTACTCTGTGTGCATCAATAGCACACACAGCCCCATAGTCTAGGATGGCTGGCTTTATTGTTTTGCAGCATACTAGGGAGCTATCCTTGCATATACGGATTGGCGTTGTGTGTCCCTACTCTGTGTGCATCAATAGCACACACAGCCCCATAGTCTAGGATGGCTGGGCACTTCCCTGCTCCTCCCTCCTCCAAGCTGACTCTGGATTGCACTGTAAACGCTTTCCCATGAAGACTGTAAATTCAGGGAA
Source organism: Lithobates sylvaticus (assembly GCA_028564925.1). Taxonomy (NCBI): domain Eukaryota; kingdom Metazoa; phylum Chordata; class Amphibia; order Anura; family Ranidae; genus Lithobates; species Lithobates sylvaticus. Next base: position 2,673 of record JAQSEC010004192.1, read on the forward strand.
GCAGCATTAAGGCCTCATACACACTGGACGTTTTTAGATGTTTTTACAGCAGCTGTTTTTGGCTGTAAAGGTTTTTGTCTACAGTCATTAAACTCTCCATCATGCTATCCTATGTGTCCATGCACACATAGGCTGTTATCAGCAGTTTTGGGAAGTGGCGTTTTTGAGCAGTAAAAAAAAACCTGACACTAGTGGGTTCCGAGAGACGTAAAAACGTTGCTCACCAGCATTTAAAATTTTTTGATCCATTAAAAAAAAAAAAGAAAAAAATGTCTTAAAAAAAAAAAACGCTATTGCAAAAACATTGAAAAAAGTTGAAAAACTCACTGCAAAGCTACTGGCGTTTTTATAACGTTATTTTATCATCCAGTGTGCATGAGGCCTTAAAGTTGTAAGCTGCAGGTGCTGGGAAAAAATTGTAACAAATAGGTTACTGGGGAATGTTTTTTTTTAATCTAATTTGTTAACCGCTTGTCCTCCGAAAAGATTTACCCCCTCTTCATGACCAGGCCATTTTTTTGCGATGCTGCACTGCGTTACGTTAACTGACAATTGCGTGGACATCCGACGCTGTACTCAAAATTGATGTCTTCTTTTTCTTTTCACAAATAGAGCTCTCTTTTCGTGGTGTTTGATCACCTCTGGGTTTTTTTTTTTTTTTTTTGCACTATAAACAAAAAAATTGCAACAATTTTGAAAAAATAGTAGTAAAGGTCTTGTGAGCTACCAAATCAAAGATCCCCTATCCCTATCGTGTGAGAATCAGATAAATGGATAAATCGTGTGCTGCGCAATCCCCCTTAATGATCTGCTGAACCTGCAGAAAAGACACTAAAAAACTAAATTGTTAACTAAAGTGATGTGCCTATAAATTCAATCCCAAGAATATATATATATATATATATATAACACACATTTCATAAAATATAAATATTGATACAAAAGTGCTCATGTGCATATAAGTCCGTGATACTCTGACCATCCAGGGTCAGTTTTCAGCGTCCTTTATCTAAAGATAATAAATGTGACTTGATAGGTGACTGTGAATATAGCGATCTGTAGCAGTGATTACACTCGGGTGCTCCCCACCCCAAGGTAATGGCCGCTCATCTCAGAGCGTGTGACCTCGCAATTAAGTTTTGGTCAGTACGCGCTTTTGAATCATCAAAACGGATTCCAGGTCAGGTTGCAAGGTCCAAACACTGCTCAAAGTTGTGGCATCCTCATATATAAATATTAAAAGGAGACTTCCATAATCTTTAAAAGATTTTATTTAATGCAAACAAAGCCCTATTATAGGGTACTCACATGGGTCTGGTGTGTTAGTGCACCGCTCCTATAGCATGCCTTTATAGTGCCAGGCCGTGGAGGAGATTGTGTGCTCCTACTTCAAATGACAGACCAGCTGCCTCCTGCGCCATCCAGCCCCCTCCCCTACGCGTGTCGATACAAGGGATTAGGGGTGCATCGAATGTTTTTTTTTTTTTTTTTTTTGGTGCCAATACCGAAAATGAAAAATACACTAGGCCGAAAACCGAAGCTGACCGATACCAAAAATGACAGATTTTTATTGCAATTTAATTTTGATTCATTACATATTGAATAGATCTATAGGCATTTATTAATAGCTAGCCTGGGATTGTCAGTCTATATCCTCTTCAAATTTACCATTACTATAACAAGGAAACAAGACGTCCATGTTAATGAATGGAGACCGGTACATCCTGGAAACCCAGATTCAAACATTCCCCCCAGGGATTGCAATAGATTTAAGTAACTTAGATAATTTAAAGTGACTCTGCCCGTGACACCAGAATGCCGCTCAGTCATCTTGGAAACCCAACACTTCTGGAACTATCGATCTCTTGGGTCCCCCACAGCCCTCGCTGGTTCCTCCCATTGATCCACATGGCGGTGCTGTATCCCAGTGCTGTATCCTGTGAGCCTTTCCAATTAAACTCAAGAGATGGATATTCCCACAAGTGTCGTTCTCCCAGCTGACTTTATTTAGGGATTACTTGTATGTAATACTTGGTAAGTAATCATGCACAGCTTTTCCGTGTATATCTGTTTGTATTGGTAACACTGTTAAGGGTAGATATACTTACTTGACCCCCTCCCTCCTTAACCACTTCAGTCCCAGAAGATTGGGCTGCTCAATGACCAGGCCATTTTTTGTGATACGGCACTGCGTCGCTTTAACCACTTTCAGACCGGACCATTTTGCTGGCTTAAGACCAGAGCACTTTTTGCGATTCGGCACTGCGTCGCTTTAACTGACAATTGCGCGTGTCGTGTGGCGTGGCTCCCAAACAAAATTGATGTCCGTTTTTTCCCACAAATAGAGCTTTCTTTTCGTGGTAGTTGATCACCTGTGCGGTTTTTATTTTTTTGCGCTATAAACAAGAAAATGGCAACAATTTTGAAAAAAAAACACATTATTTTTTACTTTTTGCTATAATAAATATCCCCCAAAAAAATTTTTTTCCTCAGTTTAGGCCGATACGTATTCTACATATTTTGGTAAAAAAATAGCAATAAGCAATTATTGATTGATTGGTTTGCGCAAAATTTATAGCGTTTACAAAATAGGGGATAGTTTTATAGCATTTTTATAAATAATTTTTTTTTATTAGTAATGGCGGGAATCAGCGATTTTTTATTTTTTTTTTTTTTTATTTTTTTTTGCGACATTATGGTGGACACCGGACATTTTTGACATATTTTTGGGACCATTGTCACCATGGCTATACAAATGCACTGATTTCTGTGTAAATGACACTGGCAGTGAATGGGGTTAACCAGGGGTGACAGTGTAGGGGTTACGTGTGTCCTAGGGGCGTGTTACTAACTGTGGGGGCGTGGCTTTGTGTTACTGATCACTGATCTCTGCTCCAGTCACAGGGAGCAGAGATCAGTGTCACTTGTTGCTAGGCAGAATGGGGAGATGCTGTTTACTTCCGCATCTTCCTGTTTGTCCTTCCCGTGAGACGATCGCGGGCATCCCGCAGCGATCGAGTCCACGAGACCGGACTCGCTGGGTTTTCCGACCGGCGGCGTGCATGTGATGGCTTGGTGGCATATTCAAAGGGACGTGCCTGTATGCCCTCATGCCTGTCTGTGCCATTCTGCCGACGTACATCGTCGGGAAGCGGTTAACTGACAATTGGGCGGTCGTGCAACGCTGTTCTAAAAAAAATTGACATCCTCTTCTTTTTTTTTCTCCAGAAATGGAGCTTTCTTTTGGTGGTATTTGATCATCTCAGCGGTTTTTATTTTTTGCGCTATAAACAAAAAAAAGCGTAAATTTAAAAAAAAAAAAAAATTATTTTGTACTTTTTGCTATAATAAACCCATTTTTTATTTTATTTTTTTTAAAAGCGAATTTTTTCCTCAGTTTAGGCCGATTTATGTATTCTTCTATTCTATTTTTGGTAATAAAAATCGCAATCAGCATATATAGATTGGATTGCGCAAAGGTTATAGCATCTACAAAAATAGGGGAAAGATTTATGGCATTTTTATTATTTTTTTATGGGGACTGCGACATTATGGTGGACAGATCTGACACTTTTGACACATTTTTGGGACCATTGACAACTCTACAGCGATCAGTGCTATAAAAATGCACTGATTACTGTGTAAATGTCACTGGCAGGGAAGGGGTTAACACTAGGGGGCGATCAAGGGGTTAAGTGTGTTCCCGTGTGTGTTCTAACAGTAGAGGGATGGGACTGACCAGAGGAGATGACAAATCGTTGTTCCTAGCTAGTAGGACACGATCTGTCTCTCCTCTCCTCACAGAACACGGATTTGTGTCTTTACACACGAACACACATGTCCCTGTTCTGGCTCTCGTGACCGCCGGCCACATGCATTGGCACCCCCGCAGTGCAGCGTGTGTGCGCGCCTGCTATACCCGCTTAAAGGGCCGACATACAGCTATGACAGTTCGCGGGAACGTGACGACCTGCCGCAGTATGACGACGTCGGCCGGTGCGGAAGCAGTTAAAAATCAAAAGATGTTCCAAAATGTATCTGTAAAGGAAAGTTGGATTTCTGTTTGCATTATCCCGGGCTTTACATTCCTTCCAGCGAGATCCTGGGAAAGCACAGTGAAATGATTATATTGCATGTATGCGCTAATGTGTACCCCTGTCAGATTATGTAATCTAGCATGGGAATATTCAGAGGCATATGCTTATATTTTCTATTATCTTCTAGAGCAGGGGTATCCGACAATTTTATTACAGGCCACATCAGCATTATGGTTGTATCTGTAAAACTATATAAATGTATCCACTTTTTATCTTCTTTAATAATTGCCTCTGTACTCAGTTCTTACTGGATTTAGTAATTACTTAACTGTGAAGGGCAGATGCGGGCCGACACCAAGCCCACTCACACTCCTGAAAGAAAAATGAGGTGGAAACCGCGCTATTATTATTCATCAAACATTGTGGGTTCCCACCGCTAGTTTGTACTATGCTGTGGTACCCCCACAAACTCTCAATCCCAAAAGTGCAGGTGCTAGCCTACTATTTTTTAATGCTGTATTCAAATAAAATTGAATTAAATTCAGTCAAAAAACAAAAAAAACAAAAAAACAAATGTGTCAAGTGCCAAGTGCTAATCTTATGCCTTAATAGGCTATTTCAAAGTGCTTAGTGCGTATGGGTATCATGGGTTACTATCCTGTAGTGTTTAAGCGTGATCTGTGCAGAGTTTAGTGCTTCTACTAGTAATAACAAATTTGTTCCATCAGTAGCCCATCTTCACTACCCAACATGGTGATACAATGAGACAAATAAGACAAATATCTGTTACATGTGACCTAGGTTTTCCAATAGCATAGTCAATAACATGGTCCCATCAGTTTACCTATATAAAAACAATTTTTCAATAATAAAACAAAAAACAGAGCAAAAAGTGTGTATAGAGTCCGTGACAACACCGCTTGTGCTTGATAAAACTGTAAATTGTGCAGATTTCTTGCTTAGTGACCGTCACCACCTATGAAATGGATCACTTACCAGAACTTGGTAAGTATGAAGCCTGCGGTTACTTTAGGATAACCAATCCTATCTATGGCCTCCCTCTTTCTCTCACCTCCTGGTGTAAATATTGTACGGACGGACTCCACAGCAGGTGTCCCCAAAAAATGAAATGATAAACAGGGGGCTTCCAATGGTGAAGTATGTTTTACAAAGGTTTTTTATTAAAAGTAAAATGTTAAAAAAGACTCACATGGTCCAGTGCCGCAGCTGGCACTAAGCATATCCAGCCTTGTGTTTTAAAATCAGATTGGCGTGCGTCCTGAACTCCCTTCCTGGTATGAGGTCCCTCTCCCGGAAGTGATGCAAGCGCGTACGATTACCCAGCAGCCTCTACGCGTTTCGCAAAGGTTATTGCGTCATCAGGAAGCAAGAAATCTGCACAATTTACAGTTTTATCAAGCACAAGCGGTGTTGTCACGGACTCTATACACACTTTTTGCTCTGTTTTTTGTTTTATTATTGAAAAATTGTTTTTATATAGGTAAACTGATGGGACTATGTTATTGACTATGCTATTGGAAAACCTAGGTCACATGTAACAGATATTTGTCTTATTTGTCTCATTGTATCACCATGTTGGGTAGTGAAGATGGGCTACTGATGGAACAAATTTGTTATTACTAGTAGAAGCACTAAACTCTGCACAGATCACGCTTAAACACTACAGGATAGTAACCCATGATACCCATACGCACTAAGCACTTTGAAATAGCCTATTAAGGCATAAGATTAGCACTTGGCACTTGACACATTTGGTTTTTTGTTTTTTTGTTTTTTGACTGAATTTAATTCAATTTTATTTGAATACGGCATTAAAAAATAGTAGGCTAGCACCTGCACTTTTGGGATTGAGAGTTTGTGGGGGTACCACAGCATAGTACAAACTAGCGGTGGGAACCCACAATGTTTGATGAATAATAATAGCGCGGTTTCCACCTCATTTTTCTTTCATTTTGAATAGTCACCTATGGGTGATTTATATTGCACGGAACTGCAGCTCACCATAATACCCTACTTTATTGTATTTATATATTTTTATTTTTGCAACACACCAACCAGCGCCGGTACCACACGATTTCACTGCCACTCACACTCCTGTAGCAGATGATGCTGGTCTGAAAAGGAGGGTCGCAAACCGCTGGTGTCATCCACAAGTTACTTTATTGTAGACTGCTTAGACAGAACATGGTTCTGCCATGGTGCTCTGTCTGAGAGGTCTCAAATAGTTTCTTTTGAGTGATTCCAGCAATGTGCGAACCTCCTTCTCCTCCTTCTCCTCCTTCTCCTCCTTCTCCTCCTTCTCCTCCTTCTCCTCTCATAATAACTATAAGCAGATGTCCAGAGCATCCCACCCCCCTTTTTACATCCGATGTCAAGAGCTCTCCACCATCAGAAGTCAAGTGTCCCCCACTCTCCCTTTGCATCACAGTGTTCCCCCCCCCCCCTTACCTTGCACTGCTGCTGGTGGAGGACAAGGGAATCGGTGCAGGGTCTGAAGGAGGGCTGGAGTCAGCTGCCCAAGTCTGCTGAATGCTGGGACCAGGGGGGAGAGTGGAGATGAGGGGTGCTGCAGTTGCACAGAGAGGTGCAGGATCTGTGGGAGGGGTCATGTCCTCCCCTCTACTTCTGACTGTTGAGAAAAGGTGGGGGCAGGGATGAGGGGGGTGCCATAGCTGCAGGAGAGGTGTGGGGACCAAATAACTTGGGTACAACAAGGGTATGGTCTAGGGAGCCCGACCTTCAGTGTGATCAAGGAGAGGTGCCACTACAAGCATGTAGGTTGGGTGTAACCAAAAGCATAATAACGCAAAGAAAGAATAGGCATATACACCCATACAGCTACCTCCTAGGTGTAACTCTAATGCCCCGTACACACGGTCGGACATTCCGACCACAAAATCCGTCGGATTTTTTTCAGAAACTTGTGTTGCACACACACGGTCGGGCAAAGTTGATGGAAAATCCGAAAGAGGTGACGTACTAAACGTACGATGGGACTACGTAGAGGCCAGTAGCCAATAGCTTCCGTCTCCAAATTTCTTCTGAGCATGCGTGGCATTTTGTTTGTCGGAATTCTCTACACACGATCGGAAAAAATCAGATCGGATTTTGTTGTCGGAAAATTTAAGGTCCTGCTCTCAAATTTTTTCCATCGGAAATTCCGACAGAAAGAGTTTGTTAGAGCCCACACACGATCGGATTTTCCGACAACATAATCCGATCAGACTTTTTCCATTGGAATATCCGACCGTGTGTACGGGGCATTAGATGGTCCGCTAGTCCACCGCAACACAGAACACAACAGGCCCAACAACCCAGTGAGAGAAAATATCCTAGAAAAATGTAATGACCATCGCAATTGTATGCATGAATGTATGCTGGGTTGCATGTGTAAATATGTCGG
>JAQSEC010004224.1:0-14847 GCA_028564925.1 Lithobates sylvaticus
TCATCTTTATGTAGAGCAACAATTCTTATTTTCAGATCCTCAGAGAGTTTTTTGCCATGAGGTGCCATATTAAACTTCCAGTGACCAATATGAGAAAATGAGAGCGATAACACCAAATTTAACACACCTGCCCCCCATTCACACCTGAGACCTTGTAACACTAATGAGTCACATGACATCGGAGAAGGAAAATGGCTAATTGGGCAAAATTTGGACATTTTCACTTAGGGGTGTACTCACTTTTGTTGCCATCGCTTTAGACATTACCGGCGCACGACGATGTACGTCGACAGAATGGCACGGACAGGCATAAGGGCGTACAGGTACGTCCCCTTTAAGATGCCGCCATAGACCACTATTCGGGTGTGGCAGACCTCCAGAGCCGTGGGACTGAAGCCTCACACGCACTCCCCGCATACCCCCTTATGGGGCAACCCCCTCCTTCCACACCTAAACTCGGTTCCAGACCCGGCAGTCTGGGCCAGGTATGGGATAGTGAACCTTAAACATGTAATGACGGATGGGAGGGTGGCGACATTTCAGACCCTGAAGCAGAAGTACCACCTGCCTCAATCCTTTCTCTTTAGATACTGGCAACTGAAGCATGCCATCACCTCGCAGTTCCCGGAAAGGATTACCCTTGAACCTGATTCCATAGAAAGACTGCTTAGCTCCGCGGTTATGGGGAAACCCCTCTCCTCTCTGTACTTCTACCTTACGGCGGCTCACGACACTAAAACAACGACACTCTTCCATAAGTAGAAGGCTGACATTCCCGACCTTACGGAAGAAACCTGGGAGGACCTGGTCTCCACTTACATCCCGTCCATGATTGCATCCAGGGACCGCTTTATCCAACTAAAGTTCCTGCATAGGGCATATTATACCCCGCAGAGACTTGCCAAGATTTACCCCTCCCTGGACCCAATGTGTACGCGATGCAACCAAGCCAGTGGCTCCTTTCTTCACATGGTATGGACCTGCCCGAGGATCCAGCCTTATTGGAGGGCGGTGGCCGACACTGTGGGGAAAATAGCTGGTCTAGATCTTATGCTGGACCCCCTGTTCTTCCTGCTTAGCCACCTTAGAGAGGTGGAGGGAGATAGATACACCAAACTGTGCATGACTTTCCTACTGTTCTATGCCAGACGAGAGATCCTTTTGCGTTGGAGGGGTCCGGAGGTGCCCACTGGGGCCAATTGGGAATCCACCGTGAATAGAGTGCTGCCTCTTTACAAAATTACATATGAAAGCAGAAATTGCCCTGCTAAATTCACTAAAGTGTGGTCTGCATGGATGGATGGAGGCGGGGAGGGCCCCCCAGCCCTTAGCGGTCACCTATTGCTATCAGGAAGTAAGGCTGCCTGAACTGAGATGTGCACCTCTCCCTTCTCCTTGACCCCTTTCCCTGCTCTCCCCCGCCCCCCCCCTCCTTTCCCCCTCCCCCCTTCCTCTCCCCTTTCCTACCTCCTCTCCCCCTCCCTGTCTTCCCCCCCCCCCTAGGGTGTTAGGGACCTAACATGATTACGCATGCTATCCACCTGCTTCTAATGAACAATGCGACACCTAATGATGTGATACACGGTATATCCTCTGTAGGTTCTATCTGCAATACTCGCAACGTTGATAATCTGTCTTGTTCTTTCTTGACCAATGTATACGACCTGTCAATGCCTTGTATTTACTTGTTATTTTCGAAATAAAAAACTTTACTGTTAAAGATGCCGCCATGCCATTGAGCGTGCGCCGATGTGCGCGCCGCCCTGTCGGGACCCCCGTGAGGCCGTTTGCGGGTCCCGTGGACTCGATTCACTAGCTGACAGCCACGCCCCCCCACAGTTAGAAACACGCCTCTAGGAACATGTAACCCCTACACTGCCACCTAGTGGTTAACCCCTTCACTGCCAGTGTAATTTACAGAGGAATAAATGCATTTAAATAGCACTGATTGCTGTATAAATGACAATGGTCCCAAAAATGTGTCAAAACTGTCCGATGTGTCCGCCATAATGTCGCAGTCACAATAAAAATCGCTGATCGCCGCCATTACTAGTAAAAAAAAATTATTAATAAAAATGCTATAAAACCATCCCCTATTTTGTAAACGCTATAACTTCTGCGCAAACCAATCAATAATCGCTTATTGCGATTTTTTTTACCAACAATATGTAGAAGAATACGTATCGCCCTAAACTGAGGGAAAAAAAAGTTTTTTTTATATATTTTTGGGGGAAATTTATTATAGCAAAAAGTAAAAAAAAAAATTTTTTTTCAAAATTGTCGCTTTTTGTTTATAGCGCAAAAAATAAAAACCGCAGGGGCGATCAAATACCACCAAAAGAAAGCTCTATTTGTGGGAAAAAGAGGACGTCAATATTGTTTGGGAGCCACGTCGCACGACCGTGCAATTGTCAGTTAAAGCGACGCAGTGCCGAATCGTAAAAAGTGGTCTGGTCTTAAGCCAGCAAAATGGTCCGGTCTGAAAGTGGTTAATGGCTGTTTGTTGAGTTATTTTGAGGGGGCAGCACATTTACACTGTTATACAAGCTGTACACTCACTACTTTACATTGTAGCAAAGTGTAATTTCTTCAGTGTTGTCACATGAAAAGATATAATAAAATATTTACAAAAATGTGAGGGGTGTACTCACTTTTGTGAGATACTGTATACTGCTGTTCAGAGTATATAGTGCCTGGGGGACCCCCACAACATTTATTTTTTTAGTTTTGGTGCGGGGTACCCCTTGACTATATCAGACATCATCTCAGACTACCTTTCTGCATACGACAGCAGTCCCCCATTAAAAGAAGAAGTTTTATACTTACCTCTCTGGGGAGGAGTACATTGAAACTGAGCTCTATTGAGGACATACTCAGGGTGCTTAGGCTGGCATGTCCCTTGCTGGGCTCTGTGATTCCTGCACATGTAGGGAATGAAACAATGGTTCTAAAATGCTTTATGGCGATGATAGCTTCTGGGAATTACTGCATGATAAATCACTTTGACCTCAACAAGGTTTTTTTTATCTTTATTCAGAAGTGGAGATGAACGTTTTTATCAAATGACTTATTGAAAAACCACGAGGTGACATGAAATACATACAGTCGGCAACAAAGCCTTGATTCCAACATGAACAATACATCAAAGCACAAAATATCACAATGAGGGTTATTTACTAAAAGCAAATCCACTTTGCACTACAAGTGCACTGAAAGTGCAGTCGCTGTAGATCTGAGCGAAAGATCTGAAATGAGGGGAAACTCTTCTGATTTTATCATCCAATCATGTGCAAGCTAAAATGCTGTTTTTTATTTTCCTTGCATGTCCCCCTCTGATCTACAGCGACTGCACTTCCAAGTGCACTTTCAGTGCACTTGTAGTGCAAAGTGGATTTGCCTTTAGTAAATAAACCCCAATATCTGCACCTCCGTTTGTATATAAACCAGCTTTATATCCGGGAATAAGAACACCTCATGATATATATGTAGCAAGGTCCCAGGCCTCCTTCGATCTAATGAGAACCTCCAGGGTCAGAGATAGCTGACATCCTTCTGTATATGGTGGGTTTTATTGCATAGTGGGTATAATGCCAGGTAGATTGATTGGGCACCAGAAACTTTGTGAATGCAAAAGAGATTTTATTTCTCTTAACAGAATTTTGGGAGAGAGGGTTAGGGCCAGGACACCCTTAGTTAGTTGCAAGATCAATTGGCAGACTCCGAGACTTCAACAGGGGGACAGCCATGCAGGGGGAAGGCATCCAGCAATTAACAGTTCCTAGCACAAAGTGTAATGCCGCGTACACACGGTCGGACTTTCCGGGAGAAAAAGGCAGACGGAATCTTTTCATCGGATATTCCGATCGTGTGTATGCCTCATCTGACTTTTTTTTTCGAAAATTCTGACGGACCTAGAAATAGAACATGTTTTAAATATTTCTAATGGAACCAATTCCTATCGGGAGAACCGCTTGTCTGTATGCTGTTCCAATGGACCAAAAACGCATGCTCTGAAGCAAGTACGAGACAGCAGCTATTGGCTACTGGCTATTGAACTTCTTTTTTCTAGTCCCGTCGTACGTGTTTTACTTCACCGCGTTCTAGAAGGTCGGACTTTGGTGTGATCGTGTGTAGGCAAGACAGTTTCAGCGGAACTCCGTCGGAACTCCGTCAGAACTTCGTCGGAAAAAGATTATTCCGACGGTTGTGTGTACGCGGCATAACAGTTCCTTCGCTTTCACTACAATCACTTCTTGTAATTCTTCAGCCCACTGAGCTCCCAGTCTCTCACTAGACTAGATGATTCACTGCCACCAAATCCCTTGAGCTCCTCCAATCTTCACGGTAGTATCTTCCTCAAGCGTCACCCCAACCTCTCTGCTGGGTCCCTAGCTTGGCACTCAAGATACTTCTCAAGCTTCACCCCACTGGCCTGCTCTGTCCCTGGCTTGACACACAAGGCTGCTCTGCAAGCATCACCTCCGCTGGCTGGGTCCCTGGCTTGATACCCACTGAAATTTCCAGATTCTGCATCGTCCCTAGTTGGTGAGAATACTGCTTCAGTACTTGCTTCAGTTACTCACTGTGGTCCCTGGTAATAAGGTGGATGGTCCCTTACTGGCGACAGCTTCCCCTCTACCTCCGACCACGACAGGTCCTCCGGCCGTCAGAACCGTAACTCCTGGTTGGACTGCAAGACGCAATCCCAACCCTGCACTGCTGGCCCTCAGACAGCCTAGCAGCCAGATGTGCCCGGGATAGGCCCCAAACTCCGGCATAGCAGCCCAGGCAATAGAACACACGTCCACCAAGACAGTCATCCAGGTGGCACAGAACACAGATCACCTGACTCCACCCAAATATACAGGTTCTGCCAGCAGGCCAAGGGATTCAAGAAAACTCCTGCCCATTGGCTGGGATACCCCATATACCCATATTCTGACCTTGCATTGCCCTTCTCATATCTAATGTCACCAGGTACCCGGCCACCTAGCGGCAAAAGAGAGAAGTGCAGCAATTACAGACTTATGCCGCATCTACACGGTCGGACTTTCCAACGGCAAATGTGCAATCGGAGCTTATTGTTGGAAATTCAGACCATGTGTAGGCTCCATTGGACATCGGAATTTTTCGCACAAAATTTGACATCTGGTTCTCAAATTTTCCGACAACAAAATCCGTTCGTGTAAATTATGATCGTGTGTAGACAACGCACGTTTGGAATCAAGCAGAAGAGCAGCACTGGCTATTGAACTTCCTTTTTCTCGGCTCGTCGTACGTGTTGTACATCACCGCGTTCTTGACGTTCAGAATTTCCGACCAACTTTGTGCGACCGTGTGTATGCAAGACAAGTTTAAGCCAACATCCGTCTGAAAAAAAACATCCTATTTTGTTGTCGGAATGTCCGATCGTGTGTACGCGGGCATTAGAGTGAGATCAATTGATCCTCAACAATTAGCCAAGGCATGGGAATAAATATATAAATAAATATATAAAATGGGGCGCCAGCATACATACGTAGAAAGGTTAATAAAATAACAAGAGTAAATTAAATAGATAATCAGATAAAAATGTGGCGCTGATACACGATCATCCAGCCAAGGTGGCTCCAGACACAGCGTCCAAAGGAATTAATGGAATAAAAGAAGGAGTATAGCATCAAATAATAAATAAGGCTATACAGACAACCTCAGGTGGGTGAATCAAACAATATAAATAAATAACCCTTGTGTCCAAGAAAAATAAAAATAGTGCAAAGTAAGGACTAAAAGTGGCAATAAATAATCAAATATACAATGGCGAATAACATGCATAAGCCACAATTTGATTAAAAAAATATTATTAATAATGCACAAAGCAAACCGTGAATAAATGCACCTGTGTGTTAAAAACAAACAGCACAAATAAACCTGTGTTGAAATAATTATATATATATAATAACGTGAGTCCAGGATAAAAGTGTATGTATATATAAATAAAAAATAAATATAAAAAATAAACGACAAGTCCTGTGCAATCAAGCGGATATTTCCATATATGGTGCACAATTCCTAAACAATCTCCAGGTGAGGTGGTGGATATGATATTTGTGGTAGTCTTTAAGAGAAAAAAAGTGATGCTCCTTAACATGCAGGTGTCCTGGGCTGTTTCCCCCAACCCCTTACCTTAAAGGTAAGGAAAAACAACCTTACTGGGCTCCTCCGGATCTGTTCCTCTGACTGGGTCCCTGCCAGCTCCTCTCAGGCGGACATGTGAGCAAACAGATAGATGCAATCCATTGTGTAGTATTTCAAAAGGTTTAATAGGTATAAGCAATAGATAACTTACAGTACATGCAGAGTTAATGCAGCAGTGGATGAAAAACCACACAGTATGGGCTCCCGGCCGAGATCCCACACAGCTAAACGTCACCAGGCTCTGACTCTCCTTACGCGTTACATCACGCACACGTGACTTTCTCAAAGGATACATTGCATACAATTAGCCAAGGCAGCTATCCTTGGCAGGTAAATTTAGGAGCAACCCTGCCTAAACACCAGGGTGCTACATATACTTACAAAATATATTTTTTTCTTTTTTAAAGCAATAAACATTTAAACATCCTGGAGCACTGTAGATGGTTAAAGCGATGTCAAGAAAAGTCGCATTAAAAAGGAGCAGCCATGTCCTGAAGATCAGGATAAAGCATAATACATTTACACTTGTGGTAATCTGTCCATAAGGAGTTGGGGAGGGGAAACCCTCGGATTGTTCAGCCAATATTGCCAGATATTTGTAAATTTCCTTTGAGAATTCCTATGACGATATGCTGTCAATTGAACTTGATAAGTGGTATTAATATTTGAAATAACTTGATTCCAATATCTCACTAATTTTGGTATTTTCCAAAGCATGTAAATAAAATCACCAGGGTGAACCTGACATTTGGGACAAATGGGATTGCCTCCCCTACCCCAAGCACAAAGTTGCCTGGAGTTCCATAAGTACAGTGCAAAATAAATAGGTGGGACAGTTTGTGCGCCGCTGAAACTAAAACCAAAGGACCAGCCTCAAGTATTTGTTCCCATTGGTCACCATCAATAGACCCAACATCCTTCTTCCATTTCTCACGACAAGGTAGCAAATCATTCCATGAGTGTGCGCAATTTTAAAGCGTGACATGTTGAACATCTATACATCATCTTTCACATTGTACAAAAAAATTGGGCTAACTTTACTGTTTTGTTATTTTTTAATTCATGAAACCGTGTGACATAAAAAGTTGAAACAACCACCATTTTATTCCCTGGGGTGTTTGCTAAAAAAACATATATAATGTTTGGGGGTTTTGAGTAATTTTCTAGCAAAAAAATTATGATTTTTACATGTAGGAGAGGAGTACCAGGATAGGCCCAGTATGGAAGTGGTTAAACAAAGTAACTATCAGTATCTGTGCGACTTGTTCTGTAGGGTTACACGTATAGGGTCCAAAGGAAAGAGGACCGACTTACTCCAATTAATTCCTATGACGATATGTATTTTTTTCCTCTAACAAGTATGGAATTGACTGGATCCACTGCGAACACGTCGGAGATTGTGCAGAAAGCCTGAGTTTCCTTGCTAAATATAACAACCGAATGAGAGCAGTGTAATTAGATGGAGCATACAACCCCTCGTTAAGGCTTCCCAACAAGAACGTCAGTGGGTCTGCTGTCAATTGAACTTGATAAGTGGTATTAATATTTGAAATAACTTGATTCCAATATCTCACTAATTTTGGTATTTTCCAAAGCATGTGAATAAAATCACCAGGGTGAACCTGACATTTGGGACAAATGGGATTGCCTCCCCTACCCCAAGCACAAAGTTGCCTGGAGTTCCATAAGTACAGTGCAAAATAAATAGGTGGGACAGTTTGTGCGCCGCTGAAACTAAAACCAAAGGACCAGCCTCAAGTATTTGTTCCCATTGGTCACCATCAATAGACCCAACATCCTTCTTCCATTTCTCACGACAAGGTAGCAAATCATTCCATGAGTGTGCGCAATTTTAAAGCGTGACATGTTGAACATCTATACATCATCTTTCACATTGTACAAAAAAATTGGGCTAACTTTACTGTTTTGTTATTTTTTAATTCATGAAACCGTGTGACATAAAAAGTTGAAACAACCACCATTTTATTCCCTGGGGTGTTTGCTAAAAAAACATATATAATGTTTGGGGGTTTTGAGTAATTTTCTAGCAAAAAAATTATGATTTTTACATGTAGGAGAGGAGTACCAGAATAGGCCCAGTATGGAAGTGGTTAAACAAAGTAACTATCAGTATCTGTGCAACTTGTTCTGTAGGGTTACACGTATAGGGTCCAAAGGAAAGAGGACCGACTTACTCCAATTAATGGAAAAGCCTGAATATCTCCCAAATGTTTCAATAAGTTGCATGGCCGCTGTTAGAGAACCAGCAGTATCTCCCAGATACAATAAAGTATCATCCGCATAGAGAGACATTTTTTCCTCTCCATGTTGATGTTGAAATCCAACGATATTTGGGGAGGCTCTGACCATCTCCACAAGCGGCTCTAGCGCTAAAGCAGAGAGCAAGGGCATTGGGCACCCCTGCTTTGTGCCACGATACAATGGGAAGGATTCCGATAATTACCGTATATACTCGAGTATAAGCCGAGTTTTTCAGCACATTTTTTTGTCCTGAAAGTGCCCCCCTCAGCTTATACTCGAGTCAAGCACTTTTCTGCAGCAGAAAATTACATTTTCCGACCCGACTTTGGGGCCCCGTATCTCGGGGACACTTGTTGCTAGGAACCACAAATTTGGTATGTCAACCCAGTGGACCTAGCACTACAATATATCCATATGGGGTTCCTAGCACCAAGTGACCCAGAGATACAGGGCCCCAAATTCGGTCAACTGTGTCCACCTGCAGCAATGTCATTTCGGGACCCTTTGGGTCCAGAGATCCCAAATTTTGGCTGCAACTAGGGGGCATTTAGGAACCTTTAACTGACAAGTTTGAAGTTTGGGGGACCTATGGCTGCAAATGGGCACAGTGAGGCATGCAAATGGGCACAGTGAGGCTGCAAATGGACATTGTTGACCCTCTTTTCCACTTACAGTAGCTGCGCATTTCTCACCCTAGGCTTATACTCGAGCCAATACGTTTTCCCAGTTGTTTGTGGTAAAATTAGGTGCCTCGGCTTATATTCGGGTCGGCTTATACTCGAGTATATACGGTAATCATGTATCTTAATCCCCATCAGATTCAGCAAACAACAATTGTACACAAGATATAAACTTGGACCCTAGCCCAAATCTGCTAAGCACCGCCCACAAATATCTTCACTCGACACTGTCAAAAGCTTTGGCAACGTCGAGTAAGAAAATGACCCGATTCCCTGGATTGTCTACTGGAATTTGAATATTCAAAAATAACTTCTGTATATTTAAAGCTGTAGATCTGGCTGGGATAAAGCCAGACTAGTCCAAATGCACCAATCCAGGAATAACCTTTGCCAATCTAGTAGCCAAGACCCTTGATGGAGCTGAACTTTAATGTCTATGTGACAATATAACTGCCACAGGACCCTAGTTGAGAATGGCTGGATTAGACATCCTACTTTTATATAGAATAACTCTAGTCTATAACTTTTTTTTAGTTGCACTTGCAATAGTGGGGGAGAATTTGAATTTCTGCCAGATCTTTATTGCTGTCAGCGTCCCTGATGGGAAAATGTTATTTCTACAACCTGTCTGGTTAAGTAAACAGTAGCAGGAAGTGGAAGGAATTTTTCCAAAACAGTGGGAACACTTTTGACAATTGAACTGGGTTGCGAGTAGTATGTTTAGGAGAGAAGTGTGTAGTATATGATGGCAGGTAGTATGTTAAGGAAAGAAGTGAGGAGTGTATGATGACAGGTAGTACATTCAGGCGAGGAGTGTGGAGTGTATGATGACAGATAGAAGGTTCATGAAAGGAGTGTGGAGTGCAGGATGACAGATAGTATGTTAAGGAGCGGTGTGCAGAGTGTATGATGGCAGGTAGAAGAGTGCGGAGTGTATGATGGCAGGTAGAAGAGTGTGGAGTGTATGATGGCAGGTAGTATATATAGGGAGAGGAGTGAGGAGTGTATGATGGCAAGTAGTATGTACAGGAGAGGAGTGTGGAGTGTATATTGGCAGGTAGTATGTGCAGGAAGAGGAGTGCGGAGTGTATGATGGCAAGTAGTATATGTAGGGAGAGGAGTGAGGAGCGTATAATAGCAAGTAGTATGTGCAGGAGAGAAGTTCGGAGTGAATTATGGCAGGTAGGATGTGTAGGGAGAGGAATGCAGAGTGTTTGATAGCAGGTAATATGTTTAGGAGAGGAGTGTGGTGTGTATGATGGCAGGTAGTATGTTCAGGAGAGGAGTGCGGAGTGTATGATGAGAGGTAGTATGTTCAGAAGAGTAGTGCGGAGTGTATAAAGAGAGGTAGTATGTTCAGGAGTGCAGAGTGTATGATGAGAGGTAGTATGTTCAGGAGAGGAGTGTGGAGTGTATGATGAGAGATAGTATATGTTCAGGAGAAGAGTGCAGAGTATATTATGACAGATAGTATATGTTCAGGAGAGGAGTGCGGAGTGTATTAAATCAGATAGTATATGTTCAGGAGAGGAGTGCGGAGTGTATGATGACAGATAGTATATGTTCAGGAGAGGAGTGCGGAGTGTATGATGACAGATAGTATATGTTCAGGAGAAGAGTGCGGAGTATATTATGACAGATAGTATATGTTCAGGAGAGGAGTGCGGAGTATATTATGACAGATAGTATATGTTCAGGAGAGGAGTGCGGAGTGTATGATGACAGATAGTATATGTTCAGGAGAGGAGTGCGGAGTGTATGATGACAGATAGTATATGTTCAGGAGAAGAGTGCGGAGTATATTATGACAGATAGTATATGTTCAGGAGAGGAGTGCGGAGTGTATGATGACAGATAGTATATGTTCAGGAGAGAAGCCCCTGCTCCTTTTTGGGCGACAAGCTTCACATGACAATCGTAGCCAAACTGCATCATGTTTTACAAAAACAAAAACCATCCATGCTGCATTTTTTCCAATGCGATTTTGAATCATGAGCAGAATCGCAGGGGTCTCAGAGTTTTTGTAGAGTTTTGGCTGCACACAAACTGACCCCAGCTAATCAGTCAGTTTATCCACTTGCTGACCGCAATATGTACAGTATTTACTGTATAAGTGGTTTACAGGGGTTATGCCTAAAACTATCAGCCATAACCCCTGTTTTTTCAGGTTATGACTGGCTTTCTAATAAAAAATAAACAGTTCGAGTGCCTAATTAGCTGCTGGATCGCTTTCAGTAGCGGCGGGAGGGTTTCTCGTCATACCGTTTTTACCAGTGCTGCAGAGAAACGATCCGATGGGTTGCACATCTGGCCATAGAGGTCTAGGGCGCAAGTAAATTATTATTTTTTTTTTTTTTAAAGCAAAAGATCCAATTAAATTTTTTGATCTTTTGCTTTTAAAGGTAGAAGAGAGATTTGGGATCTTAATGACCTCAGATCTCTCCATAAAGAGGATCCGTCATCCCTTATTTCTATTACAAGAGATGTTTATATTCCTTGTAATAGGAATAAAAGTAATAAAAAAAAAAAATTAAAGGGACAGTGTAAAAATAAAAAATAAAATAAATAAGAATTTTTTTTAAAGCACCCCCATCCCTCCGTGCTTGTGCGCAGAAGTGAACGCATTCGTAAGTCGTGCATGCATATGTAAACCGTGTTCACACCACACATGTGAGGTATCGCCACAAACATTAGAGCAAGAGCAATATTTCTAGCACTAGACCTCATCTGTAAGTCTAAATAGGTAGGCAGATTTTTAAATATTGTTGTTTGTCGCCATTCCACAAGCGTGCACAATTTTGAAGCGTGATATGTTAGGTATCTGTTTACTTGGCGTAAAATCATCTTTCCTATTTTACAAATAAATTGGGCCATATATTATGTTCTCATTAAATGTATTATTTCCCCCCAAAAAATTGTGTTTTAAAAACCGCTGTGCCATTTATTCTTTAGGGTCTTTGCTAAAAATATAACGTTTGGGGGTTCTAAGTAATTTTATAGCAAAAAATACTGAAAATACTGACTTGTAAACAAAGAGTGTCAGAAAAGGCTTGGTAAGTGTTTATACACAGCTATAGTACAGAGCGTTGTCGCGTCCAGAGGTGCCGTTTAGCCACCTCTGCATGCAGCAGACTATCTGCCCTTTTTTTCTGTGTGAATGTTGTGTGAGCTGTAGAAGATGATTGAAGACTAGAGTGGAGCCAGCAGCACTCGCAATAGTTATAAGCACCTAAGTCAGGGAGGGTGAACTACAACCGTGGCCAAAAGTTGAGAATGACACAAATATTATTTTCACAAAGTCTGCTGCTTCAGTGTTTCTAGATCTTTTTGTCAGATGTTACTATGGTATGCTGAAGTATAAATTACAAAGTGTCAAAGGCTTTTATTGACAATTACATTACATTTATTCAAATAGTCAATATTTGCAGTGTTGACCCTTCTTTTTGAAGACCTCTGCCATTTGCCTTGGCATGTTGTCAATCCACTTCTGGGCCAAATCCTGACTAATGGCAGCCCATTCTTACATAATCAATGCTTGGAGTTTGCCAGAGTTTTTTTTTTGTTCACCCGCCTCTTGAGGATTGACCAGAAGTTCTCAATGGTATTAAGATCTTGGTCTTTAATCCCCAAAAAAAAACATTTCCACCGCATTTCAGCCCTAACACAGAAGAACCAGCTGACATCATGTCAGTGATTCTCTCGTTAACACAGGTGTCAGTTTTGACAAGGACAAGGCTGGAAATCACCCTGTAATGCTGAGCCAGGAAGCCATTACTGCACACCGCCAATCATAGACAGTGAGGCATTTCCCAGCCCACAGCTGCACATACACATGCCATGACTAGACTGCTCATGATTGGCACTGTGCAGTGGCAGCTTCCTGGTGGGTTCAGACTAGGATCCGAACACGCCTAAGCCCATCCCTATTACCAATGTTACTTGCGAGGAAGCATGTGCCGCCATCATTGCTTTGCCCAAAAAGGGATTCACGGGCAAGGATATTGCTGTTACTAAGATTGCACCTAAATCAACCACTTATTGGATCATCAAGAACTTCAAGGAGAGAGGTTCAATTGCTGTGAAGAAGGCTTCAGGGCGCCCAAGAAATTCCAGCAAGTGCCAGGACCGTCTCCTTGATTCAGCTGTGGGATCGGGCACCACCAGTGCAGAGCTTGCTCAGGAATGGCAGCAGGCAGGTGTGAGTGCATCTGCACGCACGGTGAGGGGAAGACTTTTGGAGGATGGCCTGGTGTCAAGAAAGGCAGCAAAGAAGACAATTCTCTTAAGGAAAAACCTCAAGGACAGACTGATATTCTGCAAAAGGTACAGGGATTGGACTGCTGAGGACTGGGGTAAAGTCATTTTCTATGATGAATCCCCTTTCCAATTGTTTTGGGCATCTTGAAAAAACCTTGTCCGTAGAAAAAAGAAAGGGGGGGGGGTGGGTTCCATAAGTCCTGTGTCATGCCAACAGTAAAGCATCCTGAGACCATTCATGTGTGGGGTTGCTTCTCAGCCAAGGGAGTGGGCTCACTCACAATTTTGCCTAAGAACACAGCCATGAATAAAGAATGATACAAAAACATCCTCCGAAAGAAAATTCTCCCAACCATCCAAGAACAGATTGGTGAGGAACAATGCCTTTCCCAGCATGACCGAGCACCTTGACATAAGACAAAAGTAATAACTAAGTGGCTTGGGGAACAAAACATCTAAATTTTAGGTCCATGGCCAGGGAATTAGAGGAAAAAAGAAAGAGAGATATCAGACTGTACAGGCCAAAATGAGGGGCAAAATGTTGTATAAAACCATACAATTTATTTGCAGAAGATAAAGAGTTCATACAGACATGTATGTCACAGTACATAAAAAAATAAATAAAAAAAATAAAACTATGATAGTGCTAGTACAGATACTGTGTTCTAGATATACACCAAGGATGAATGTTAAAACAGAGGGTCTTGATGTACTGACGCGTTTTGCCAAATATGCTTCATCAGGGTTCATGAAAAATAACAGCACTCATCTATAAAAAACAACAATGTTACATGCTATACATAGTTTAGCATTTTTTTTTTAATTGTAATACCTCCCATAATTATGAATTCACTGTATGAAACACACCTCAACACAGTCGAGCACAGGCCCATCGGTTCCCTGGGGGGGGGAGCGCTGGAGCATAGAGGAGAACCCTCCTCAGTATAAGATAAACCGCAACTAATTCCCAACTACAAAGAAGACCATATGATTTATCATCATATCCACTAAACTCATATGTATACGTAATACAGGTTCTAGAAGTATGCTCCCCATAGTAAAACAAAAACTTACCTTGTATAGACCTCTAATTAGATAGAATCTTATATATCTACTTGATTAGAAGGATTAGGAACAGTTCAGACTATAGTTGCATGATTAATAGGTAAAAAACCTACAACATATATCAAAACTATAGTGGGTCATTTAGAATTAGAAGCGTTATGTGAGTAGAAAATGTATCAGTTTTTTCCTAGATACACTCACTAGATAGTCTCTAGGTTAACTTCATAGCCTTTCAAGCTGGAGGTAGTTATCCCATGGATACTTCACATATACAGAAAAGGTCACATCCATTAAGCCCTAATAATAAACGCATAGGGGTTGATTTACTACAGGCAAATCCACTTTGCACTGCAAGTGCATTGCAAGCGCACTTGGAAATGCAGTCGTTTCCAAGTGCAGTCGTTTT
>JAQSEC010001895.1:0-10101 GCA_028564925.1 Lithobates sylvaticus
AATTGCAGAGAATGCCATCAACATCACGGCATCACTTTCCTCCCTTTACAGGAAAATGTCATGTTTCCATGACACTCTGAAATAAGCCAATCATGGATGCTTTATAGAGCCAACACCACGGAATGTTAGCATAGGAGGATATCATAATTACAAGCTACAAATTATGACAAGCAAATAAACATAAGATGTCTTCTAGCTGGGGAAGTAAATAATGCAAGTTATGAGAGTGGAGGATTGTAAATAAACAGCCTCCTTCACTTGTGCACTCACTCCAGCCTCTCCCCCAATTGCTGCATCTTCGTGGCCTTTATTTCGCTCCAATTAAAAGACAGCGCCAGTTCCTCATGAGCCATCTCCATGTCTCCAAATGGCTTTTCAGTGTCAAATCTGTCAGGAAATTAACTTGTCATGACGTGACAGTTGCTAATTTTTCTCTTACATGTCAGATGGATTGCCTGCTGCAGATAATAATGAATCACCAATTTCTGATTAGATGGTGCTTCCGAAACCTAAAACTGCCATTTGAGCTAACTTTTTTCTTTAGATTAAATGACATCAACCTGGGGAAAAAAAATGAATTACAGCAGAGTAGTGTCTACATGTTATGTGTTCATTTTTTCTAATCTCTATAATAAAAAGAAAGCTGGGTCTGTTTTTGTCTTCAGTCTGTTGACAGATCAACCGTCTGTCTATCACCAAGGCTTCTTGAGAGAACCAACACTCCCTCTGAATCCTAATTGGTTTATTATACGCCCAGTTAGGGTAATAGATGAGCTATTCATTTATGTGGAAAGCTACAGACTTTACATGGATCATTCCTGTGAAGGAAAGAAGAGACCATGTCAATGCTCCTCTGTGTTATTTAAAAATGTGTTTTATATAGCTGTAAAATTTGATTGGCCATTAAAAATAAAATACAGTATCTGATTTAGAGGGAATTAAAGTGTATCTAAACGCAAAACCAATTAATTTATGTAATTCTTAGTTAATACTAATGACAGACTGCATCATAAATGCCATTTTTGATTTTGCCTTTGGTACGACCTTAAAATGTTTTTTTGAGGAAAAAAAAATGATCCCCTCTAGGTGATCTATGTAAATTGCAATGATTTTTTTAATCTTAATACAGGGGGTCCCCTACTTACAAACATCCGACATACAAACGACTCCTACTTACAAACGGAGGGAGACAACAGGAAGTGAGAGGAAAATCCACCCCTAGGAAGGGAAATTCACTCCTGTAAGAGTTAATATGGGGAAAAAGGTGTCTCCACTGATGCTTTATCACCAAGTCCATGTTTCCCTAACAACCCCAAATTTTCAAAATCCAATTGTCATTGGGACAGAAGGTGAGGTGAAATGAAATCTTCTGAACAGGGGCACAGACAGCAAAACAAATGTTACAGGAGTGATGACCCTTCTCTATGCTATCAAAAAAAAACTTAATAGATTTTTGGCTGGAGCTACACTTAAAAAATGTACCTGTTCCGACTTACAAACAGATTCAACTTAAGAACAAATCTACAGTCCCTATCTTGTTTGTAACCTGGGGACCCCCTGTAGTAGATTTCTACCTTTTTCTGTTCTGAAGAAAATGCTGTTTGCTTCACTATGTCCTTGCAAGACTGATTGCTGAATGGGATGATCTGCACCCATTTTAGCCACCTGTGGAACTTTCAGTATTCTAATAAGGAAAGTTTCAGTGTCTGTATCCCTTTAGATGTAGAAGCAGATATTCCTATTGCAGGGATGCCTAACATTTTACTTGTATTTTAGTGCAGATATCTGAGAACCAATCAGATCAACGTCTACACTAAAAAAAAAAAAGTTAACAGGAATCTGAAAATTGTATTCTGTTTGATGGGTAATGTAAAATATCAAACATTCTTTGATCTGCCCTATTTTTTTTTTTAAAGGGTGATAGACATTACATAGTTATACCACATTTCAACAATCACAAATACTTTCTTTTTATACTTCATTACATCTGCCCTTTTTTTTTTAACAATAGTTTTTATTGAAATTTTTTGAAGATTTACAGAGTATACAGTATGTCAAAGCCACAATATTAGAAAGATATTGTCCAGAGATCTATGTATCTGGCGTCATTTCACAACAATTCCCCTGTGTATTAACCAGTAATAAAGAGGAGGCAAACAACATTAACAAGGCTTAACCTATAGTGTTGATACAGAGGGTGAAACATGTTCCAAGTGCAATACACCTTCATAGCATAGGCTGATAGGTCGTACACAGACAATACAGTATACAAGGTGATCCACTATCATAGCGAAGCAGAGTAGAGTTTCAGTTGGAGTGAAAGTTTAGAACAGATTAGGAATGGGTTAGAGAGAGAGTTAGAATTAGAATTAAGATAAAAAAGAAAGAAAAGCTAGAGCTAGAAATAGAACTTAAAACAGAGATGGACATTGCTTGGGTCGACAGTCCCTGACATAAAGTCTTTGATATTATAATAATATTCAAAAGGGTCCAAACCAAGGTACACATGCAATCACTGAAACCTTAGCCTCCATGCCCTCCATTGCCCGTCGCATCTTCTCCTGGAGCCTAATCTGTTAGCCAGTAAGGATTCGTAAGTGTAATGGGTTTGTATAACGGGGATCAAATCTAATACATTGAGTACCACATTTGTTTTCCAATTTCTAGTTATAAGCAATCTAGCTGCCAGGAGAACGTGTGTGACAACCGTCGGAAAGCATGTAGGAAAAGCCTATATTCCAAGATTTAGTATCGCTAACTCAGGACTTGGGGATAGGGAGAATACCCGTAACAGAAGAAAGTAGGCGGAAAATACCGTTCCAAAAGCTGATCTGCCCTTTTGATAACATTAGGTCTAAAGGGAATAAAGGCCACTATTGTCACACAGTATGATAGTGAACATGTGTCTACAAACATTTTTATAAGTCTTAATGTGCTGTAGATTTCAAAGGAACTAATGTGAAGCACAATAGTGTCTTTATAAGGTATCTGCATTTCTCACTTCCATCACAAATCCAAATTTTTTTTTTATTTTAGGATAGTGGGCGAATAAGACCACTCATGCACTTAAAGCCCTTAAAGCCCTTTAAGTAAATACAAATGTTTCTGAGCAAGTACCTTCTTGCTTCCTTATGTATGGAGAAAAAATAGAAGACACCCAGGTTCACACTGAGCTGCGGGAATGAAGCCGCGCAAGTTCAGCTGAACTCGCACGATTTCAGCTGAACTCACACGATTTCACTCCTGCATATTAGTCCCGATTTTGGCGGTAATTTCACAGATGTCAATGGAAATCGCACCCCGAAATCGCAAAAAGTAGTACAAAAATATTTTTTTGAAAACGGTGCGGCGCTGCAAATGCAGTGTTGCACAGATTAGGGCGGTGCCATTGCAGGCAATTGCCACCGACTTGACATGCAATTTGACATGTCAAAATTCACCTATGTGAACCAGGGCTAAGAGAGTCATTGTGGAGTTTATACTGCCAAGTCTGGGAAAAGTTCAAGGTTGGTGCTACTCAGATGAAAGTGAACTCTGCACTTCTATGGCTGGCCTCGGTCCTGTATGTACAGTGAATACAAACAAGTACTGTTCAAGCAGAATACCCATCATATCTAAATTTTGAACAGAACCTTGGACTTGTTCTTGTTTTCATCAGTTTGCCAGTAGCAGCCCCTATTGTTTAAATGTATTAGTGTGCTCAATTATTATATCATGAACTTGCCATATAATTAAAAATAATTATATTTTATATTGATAATTAAAATCAGGAACTCTTATCACACGTTTCTCAATTCTCCCATCAGTACATTCTTGCTGTGTAAAAGAGATTAAAAAAAAAAAAAAAAGAAGGGGAGGATCCTTGCAGAGTTGCGAGTAGGCCATCAATTTGGAGAACTTACCTGTCAGCTGTGCACCAGAGTATGCCATTACATACCTAAAACCCAGCAATTTCAAACACCCTGGTTGATTTACATACAGCTGCAGCCAAGAACATGAGCCTATTATATACAATGCTCAAACCAATCTCCATCATCATTCAGTGGGGATCGTGTGGAAACATTAAGATTACAAAATAAATCCTGTGACATTACAGCACCTATTCCCATAAGGAGTAACCAAAAGATGACTAGTCTTAGAATTCTTTTGCATGGCACTAATAGACAACGGAACTTACAACTTATGGTGGCTAGCATGTAGATCAAAACATATTCTACACTCTCATACTCACACCTTCAATCTCTACTTCTTAACAGGCATCTTCCCCAAATCTCTAAAACATGCACTAGTCATCCCTATACTTAAAAAGCCCTACAACCCATCTCCTTGCTCTTCTTTGACGCCAAACGCGTGGTCTACAACCGACTGAGCTACCACCTTACTGAGAATAACCTTCTTGATCCTCTTCAGTCTAGATTGTGCCCTCAACAATCCACAGAAATTGTGCTCTTAAAACTCTCTCTCTGCAGCCTTTGATACAGTTTACCACCCCCTCCCCCTCAAAAAAAACTCCACTCCTTTGGTCTCCATGACTGCACGGTTTTTGTCCTACCAATCCCTCTGCACCTTTATTGTCACTTACAATTCTACCTCCATCTCTCCTCTTCCATATTCTTTTGGGGTCCCCAAGCTTCTGTACTTGGACATTTCCTATTCTCAATCTACACCTCCTCCCTGGGTCAGCTGATGGTTTTCAATACTGTCTCGACACTGATGACACCCAAATCTATCTCTCTAACCCTCAGCTCACTTCATCAGTCTTCTCACGCATCACTAATTTACTTACAAAAATATCAGTCTAGATGTCAAACCACTTCCTCAAACTCAATCTGTCCAAAACGGAGCTCATAATATTTCCACTTTACGTTCAGTGTTTGTTTCGTTCACCCAATGAATGCAATTAAAAACCTACAAAAATTCCACAACTCTGCCCCCAGCCACATAACTAACCTTGTCTCAAAAAACCAACCAAAACCATTCTCTTTGTTCCTCTCAAGACCTCCTGCTCTCTAGCTCCCTTGTCACCTCCTACCATGCCCGTCTCAAGTATTTCTCCTGAGTCCTCTGGAACTCCCTACCTCTATCTGTCAGACTATTTCCTACTCTGTCCATTTTTAGGTGATCCCTGAAAACCCTTCTATTTAGAGAAGCCTATCCTGGCTCCACCTAACATCTGTACTTTTATTTTCTCCATCAGCTCACCCCCCCGCAGTTGTTACCTTTTGTATCACTTGACCCTCCCCTTTAGATTGTAAGCTCTAATGAGCAGAACCCTCTGACTCCTCCTGTATTAAATTGTACTGTAACTGTGCTCTCTGCCCTCAAACTGTTGGCACTATATAAATTCTGCATTATATTAATAATAATAGTAAGACCACTAATAAGTCATAATATACTTTGGTCATCAGATTAGTCCACATTAATCTCCCTGTTTTTAAGGCTAGAGTCAGGGACTCAAGGAAGGAGGTGGAGTTCCTCACTGATCCCACCAGAGTCCACCCAAATCAAAACAGAATTCAGAAGTGTGAGCAAATTATTTTAAATTATTCCCTTTACTTTTGGGTTAAAACATTTGCATTACATCAGTAAATGAACCTGTACAGAGCATCATCAAATCTCAGTTAAAAATCAATATTGTAGGCATTATGGGCCATATAGGACATTAGGTAGCTGAAGAAAACCCTTACAATTCAGGGAACTGCTGTTTTGCAAGTCCCAAAATGCATTAAGTCTTCAAATCAATCTCTAAGACAACCAATATACACCCAGATTGAGTACTTGATAACTTGTCTTTGCACACTCCTTTGTGCGCTTAGTGCATATTAGGTCTTGGGTGGCAAGCCATCAATCCTTGGTAGACATTGAATCAAAGGATTTGGTTACTTCTAGTACCATTGTAAATTAATGTACATGGTAATCAGCTACTTGTATTGATTTCCCTCTTCATTCGCTGAAGTGGTGATTAGAACAAACCATTCAACAATATATTCTTTCACTTTTAAGGGCTGTTAGTCATTTCTCCAAAGTGATTTATTTTTTATATTTCTTTTATGTGCTGTGTATATTGTTTTTTTTTTTTTTAACCTAAAAATGAACATCAGACATGTGTCCACTGGATTTGTTTCAGTAACATGGAGCATTTTAACATATACACTGTTGTAAAATATGGAAAAAAAAATATAGAAACTATTAAAACAATATTTGAAACTAAAATATTTATATTTTCTTATAAAATACTGATTCTGACAGTTTCACTCATGATCAGATCAAATTCTCAACACATTTCCTTATCTTTCAAAAATAGGTGCATTAAAATGTATTTTGGAACCTGAAAATTTGAGTGATTTTTGTAATATAAAGACATTACCTAGCCAAAACTGTCATTAAGAATCATCAGCATCCAAATGGTTTATCGGTTTGTGTTTTTCTTCTGACCTGTGTTTGGAATTATTTTGTATTTTACAGCATTATTTAACGTGTGTAATTAAAATACATACTGCTACACTAAGTAACAAAGGGGAGGATTTACTAAAACTGGAGCACTCATAATCTGTCTGTCTTCCAGTTTTGGTACACTCAGCATGACCCTTTCTGTTGCATTTGAATTGCTTCCCCCCACTTTACTTTTTCCTTTAAGCTTAGTACACACGGGCCAAATGTCGGGCAACAGTAGCCAGTTCAATAACAACCATCCAACATTTGGCACATGTGTATGGTAGTCAGGCCAACTCCTGCCAGACGAGCATGCTGGAAAGCCAGCAGCTCTTAGTCAATGGCTGAGGATGCTTACTGGAGTGTTCTGCCGGGGGGACCGTCCCCCTGTGAGAACCAGTGATGTAAGTAACGGAGTTAAAATAAACTGAGTTACCTAACGCAGTTACTTTAGAGGGTAACTAGTAATCTAACAGATTACTTTTCCCCTCATGGTAACTCAGTTCCCATTACTTTGGCTTAGTTACCCCAATTACATCTACCGCCACTAGATGGCAGTAGTGTAATTCCTATAGCAAGGGGAAATCCAAATGCGCAAACCAGAATAAGGATAAAAAACCAATTAACAACTAATAGATAAAATTCACAACCGCCGCAGCCACCATCAAGGTGCTCACACACCGTAGTACAGTAAAGAAAGTATATAAAGGATTATATAACAATGGGGCGCAGACACTTAAAAATATCTTAATAAAATTAATTAAATAATACTATAAATAAATATGTATATATTAAAATGTTAAAAGAATGTGGCGCTTGCTGCTGAGGAGGATAACAATCCTAAGGGAGGGCTCCAAAGGACGGCTTCCAACCAAGCGTCTCAAAATTGATAACTGCAAAGGCAATGTATAGCATCAAGTGATAAACTGTGCTATAACAATAAATAACTGATCAAGAAACTGATAAAAACATCCAATGGTGAGAAAGTGTCCTGTGCAAAGTAAAGTGCGTTTATATCCCAAAAAAATATATTTGTGCAATGATCACTTGTAGATCAAAATAGTGAACAAAACAAATTCCTGAGGTAAACAATATAATGATCATGCAAAAAAGTGAAAAAAATATGAATAAAAGTGCAAAAATATACAAAATAGAAATAAAAAATAATAAAATCCAAACAATACAGGACTGTGCAAACAACGCATGTGAAAAAATACAAAACAGAAATAAAAGTGAAATCTGCACCTATATGAATTACAGTGGACTTTTAAAGCACTAGCATTATTTTATCACTGGACTTTCAGCATTTTGCACTTTTATTTCTGTTTTGTATTTTTTCACATGCGTTGTTTGCACAGTCCTTTGCACACACAGCATT
This sequence comes from Lithobates sylvaticus, assembly GCA_028564925.1. Taxonomy (NCBI): domain Eukaryota; kingdom Metazoa; phylum Chordata; class Amphibia; order Anura; family Ranidae; genus Lithobates; species Lithobates sylvaticus. The sequence continues at coordinate 7,811 of JAQSEC010001895.1, forward strand.
GATTGCGATTTTATGTATTGTTTGGATTTTATTATTTTTTTATTTCTATTTTGTATATTTTTACACTTTTATTCATATTTTTTTTCACTTTTTTGCATGATCATTATATTGTTTACCTCAGGAACTTGTTTTGTTCACTATTTTGATCTACAAGTGATCATTGCACAAATATATTTTTTTGGGATATAAACGCACTTTATTTTGCACAGGACACTTTCTCACCATTGGATGTTTTTATCAGTTTCTTGATCAGTTATTTATTGTTATAGCACAGTTTATCACTTGATGCTATACATTGCCTTTGCAGTTATCAATTTTGAGACGCTTGGTTGGAAGCCGTCCTTTGGAGCCCTCCCTTAGGATTGTTATCCTCCTCAGCAGCAAGCGCCACATTCTTTTAACATTTTAATATATACATATTTATTTATAGTATTTAATTAATTTTATTAAGATATTTTTAAGTGTCTGCGCCCCATTGTTATATAATCCTTTATATACTTTCTTTACAGTAGTGTAATTCCGGTGTCCTGCCGAAAAAGTTCCCCCGCCGGATAAGGACCCCCTGTACTGCGCAGGCGCAGGGCTTGCGCAGTACGAAGGACTACGGAGCTTCCGAAAATTGCCAAACCTAAACAGCTCTGAGTGAACTCTACACCGCGCAGGTGCAGTTAACATTTAATTGTACGAGGCGATACCGCACGCTCATGATGCTCGTGCTACTCTGCAAGGGGCGTCTATCGTGTAAGTAAGGGGCGGGTCTAGTATTACTGTAACCAAGGGAGCGCATTTATTATTATTGTTATATATCGAGCTCTGCCCATTAATTTAACATTCGCCCTCTTCTGTAGCCATCCGCCCCTTACACAATATAATAATAGACCCGCCACTTGCTTACACGCTATAACAGATCTGCCCCTTGGTTAGAGTAATAATAGAGCAGCCCCTTGGTTACACGATATATAACAATAATAATAAATGCACCCCTTGGTTACAGTAATACTAGACCTGCCCCTTAGTTACACGTATAGAATATAAAAAAAAAGTCAGTTACTTTGCTGCGTAACTAATTACTTTTCCAATGTAGTAACTGAGTTACTAACGCAATTACTTTTTGGGAGAAGTAATTTGTAACTTAACTAATTACTTTTTTAAAGTAAGATGACCAACACTGGTGAGAACAAATAGCTGAGCAGGGGAGATCGATGTACTAACATCAGATTGTTAGTACAGCGGCTCTCATCTGAGCTGTCGTGTGTACTAGGCTTTAGTGCAAGACATTATGTTCGGTGGAGAGAAGCTAGATAAGGATTTTTTTTTTTCAATGTGCTTCATATTGTTATTTTGAGTTTTTGTGGTATTTTTTTCACTAGCTGGTCCATGTTTTACACTTAACAAAAACGCTGAATCTTCCATAGCAAATTTTTATCAACTAATGGGAAACCATGCAAAAACTAGCAGAAATACTAATATCACATTTTCCATAAGTGGTGACACACAATTTTCCTATTAAACTAGACACTAAAGCGGGGGTCAGCAACCTGTAGATTGCGGTATGAACTTGCTGAGCCGCCATTCCAGAGCATCAGAGTACAAAGCAGAAGGACTACTTGTAAAGTTGGAGATGTAGTAGACATGTAGTAGAGAACAAGAGCTGCATAAGCTGATGCCTCCTCTGTAGCACTGGCTCCTGTCCCATCCTGAATGCAGGAGTTTTGGTGCACTTTCAGAAAGTGCACCACATCTGCAGGATTATAATAGAAGTCTATGGCAAAGGGAAGCTAACCCAGCAGCATTATAGGGGGCTCAGAACAGTAATGGTCCATTTACATTTGCAGTTTAGGGGGGGGGGGGGGTTTACCACCACCGCCCCAATCACACTCCCTTTAGCTGTAGTGGCCAGGAGTGTACACATGCCGCAGCAGGAGTTATACGCCCTACCATGGTTGGTGGGTGTAGCACCTGCCAAGCATGACCCATTCAAGTGAATGAGGCCACTAAGGAGTTAAAGCAGGCAGCGTTGTGTTGCTTTCTCACCACCTGCTTTGACCCCTAGGACCCAGCAGAAGCATGCAGTTGTGGGGTGCTTGCAGAGCGGCCCTATTTACGGGTCACGATTGGCAGGGGGTAGCACCCACCAAAGCAACAGGGGTTTAATTCTGCAGCATTTGTACACCTACAGCCTCACCTGATTTAAACCAATGATTGCCGTGCACTGCATGTGATTGGGACACAGTAGTGTGGCAATTAATGGTTTAAATCAGGTGTGAGGAGGCAACCCTGTGCCCGGTGAT
>JAQSEC010001340.1:0-10127 GCA_028564925.1 Lithobates sylvaticus
GAGGCCCGGACTCCCTATTGGGGAAGGGATCGGGTACCGAGGGTTTCAATAGAGAGACATGAAACACAGGATGTATCTTCATGGTGTCTGGCAGGGACAGTTCATAGGACACCTCATTAATCTTCCTCTTTACAGGAAAAGGGCCCAGGAACTTGGGTGCCAACTTCTTAGAGGGACAGGTTAACTTTAAATTAGAAGAGGAAAGCCATACCTGATCCCCGATTTGCAGATTCAACTCTCCCCTCCTCTTTTGGTCAAAGGCTTTCTTACTGTCCGCCTGGGCCTTGGTTATGGCTTCCTGGAGGATTTGGTTGTTGCGGCTTAGGAAGGTCACTGCGTCCTGGACCGCTGGAACTGAGGACTCTGTAAGAAAATCTGGTAGAAATGTTAAATGGAACCCATAATTGGCGAAAAACGGGGACTGTCCCGTGGTCGAGTGGCTGGCGTTGTTGTACGCGAATTCTGCTAAGGGCAGCAGAGAAACCCAATCATCTTGCACAAATGAAGTGAAACACCTAATATATTGTTCGAGGGTCTGGTTTGTGCGCTCAGTCTGCCCATTAGTTTGAGGGTGGTAAGCTGAGGATAGGGCCAGCTCAATCTTTAGACTATCACACAGTGCCCTCCAAAACCGCGAGGTGAACTGGACTCCCCTGTCCGAGACTATATTCTTGGGTACCCCGTGTAACCTAACGATCTCTCGGATAAAAACACGGGCCGTCTCTGCTGCAGATGGGGTTCCCCTTAGGGGTAGGAAGTGGGCCATCTTTGAGAGTCGGTCAACGACTACAAAGATGGCCGTGTGATCTTCAGAGGGGGGCAGCTCGACTATAAAGTCCATCGTTATCATACGCCAGGGTCGATCAGGTGCAGGTAGAGGCTTGAGTAGGCCCCAGGCCCGGCCCCTAGTAGTCTTGCTTCGGGAGCACACTGGGCATGAACTGACATACTTGGAGCAGAATTCCTTCAGACCAGGCCACCAGAAGGTGCGCTGCACCAAGTCAAGAGTCTTTCGGGCCCCAAAGTGTCCTGCTAGTGGGTGATCGTGGAGGAGGGCCAATACTTTAACCCGGATGGGTTCGGGAACAAACACCTGGCTGTCCTTCCAGAGAAGCCCCTCTCTACGATTTAGTGAAAGTCCTGGGGGAAGGAGCGGGTTCAGGGAGGCCTCCCTGATCTGGGACAGTAAATCCGGCTGTAGTAGAAGGAAGTTGCTTGCAGGGAGGATGGTATCAGGAGGTGTGGAGTCTTTAGGGCAGTCGAACATGCGTGAAAGCGCATCTGGCTTTACATTTTTAGATCCAGGCCGGTAGGTAATGTGGAAGCTGAAACGTGAAAAGAAGAGGGCCCAGCGGGCTTGTCGTGGTTTTAGACGTTTTGCCGTCCTTAAGTACTCAAGATTCTTGTGGTCCGTGTAAATTAGTACAGGGTGGACTGCTCCCTCCAGCAAGTACCTCCATTCCTCCAGCGCTGATTTTATGGCTAGCAGTTCTCGGTCACCGACATCGTAGTTCCTTTCTGCGGGTGAAAGTTTCCGGGAAAAGAAGCCCACAGGGTGCATTAGGTCCTTATTGCCCTGGCGTTGGGAGACCACGGCCCCCACTGCTACCTCAGAGGCATCCACTTCCAGGATGTATGGGAGAGATGGGTCAGGGTGACTGAGGATGGGAGCGGATGTGAATCGCTCCTTGAGTTTCACAAACGCCTCCTGGGCCTCTGGACCCCAATGAAACCGTACATTCTGCCTTGTTAGCTGTGTGATTGGTGAGATGATGGCCGAGAACCCCTTGATGAACTTTCTGTAAAAATTAGCAAATCCGACAAAACGCTGCACACCCTTCTTGTCAGAGGGTGGCGGCCAGTCCAGCACAGCCGTTACCTTCTGCGGGTCCATCTCGATGCCTGCTGGGGAGATCTGAAGACCCAAGAATTGGATGCTCTGCTGCTCGAAGGTGCACTTCTCTGCTTTCGCGTACAATCCGTGCTGACGAAGACGGAGTAAGACTCGGCCCACATGCCCCCGATGCTGCTCAAGCGTTCTGGAGAAGATTAGGATGTCATCCAAGTATACAATGACAAAAATGTCCAGGAAGTCCCTGAAGACCTCATTTATGAGGTGCTGGAAAGTAGCCGGGGCATTACAAAGGCCGAAGGGCATAACTAAGTATTCGTAATGCCCAAAACGGGTACGAAATGCAGTCTTCCATTCATCACCTGATCGGATGCGAACCAGGTTATAGGCCCCTCTTAAGTCCAGTTTGGAGAATATGGTGGCCGCTCTTAGTTTCTGAAACAGTTCCGGTATTAAGGGTAAGGGATAGCGATTTTTAATTGTAACTTTATTTAGCTCCCGGTAGTCCACACAGGGTCGGAGTGACTGGTCTTTCTTGGTTACAAAGAATATGCCGGCCCCTGCGGGTGAGGTGGAGTGACGTATAAACCCCTTCTTTAGGTTCTCCGAAATGTAGGCCTTCAGGGCCTCTTGTTCCTTCTCGGAAAGGGGGAAGATACGCCCGAACGGAATCTCAGCCCCCGGCAAAAGTTCTATGGGACAATCATAGGTGCGGTGTGGGGGTAGGGTGTCCGCTCCCCGTTTACTAAAGACGTCTAAGAATTCATGGTATGGTTCCGGTACCGCTTGGATCAGGTCAGTATCAGAGTCCAGACAAAGAAGCGTAGCGGGTTGTACCGGAGCTTCGTGTAAGCAATGTTCCAGGCAGTAGGGGGACTGGAACTTGACCTCCCCTGTGGACCAGCAGATGGTCGGATCGTGTGCCTGCAACCAGGGGATGCCCAGGATCACTGGGAACAGGGGGGACGAGATTACGTCCAAGGTTAACAGTTCCTGGTGGTGGAGAGAAGAGATAGTGAACAGAGGTTGGGTCTCCTGGACAACTTGGCCCGATTTAATGCGGGAACCGTCAGCCAGGAAGACGGATAGTCCACGGGCCTTCCTCTGAAGAGGAATGTCGTGCCGGCTGGCAAAGGTGGTATCGATGAAACAGCTGCAGGCTCCTGAATCAAGGATGGCGTTGGTGCGAATCGTCCTTCCCAGGAACTGAAAAGACAGGGGTAGAGAGATGTGGGTGGCATGGACTGGTAAGTGAGCAGAGTTGATTGACACAGACGAAAGGCACTTACGCAGCTTGCTCGGGCAACTGTTCACAAAGTGTCCGGGCCCACCACAGTACAGGCACAAATTTAGTTGACGGCGTCGGGCACGTTCCTCCAGAGACAGAGTGGGTCGCATGAGACCAAGCTGCATCGGCTCGCCGGCATCGGGAAGAGGATGGGCAGGGGCCATTGGCTGAGCGGGCATGTAACGGCCAGCCGGTAATGGAGCCCTTGCGGTCATCCAAGCCGGACGGTGGACTTGAGCGGATCTCTCGACTCTGCGTTCCCGGAGCCGACGGTCAATTTGTATGCTCAAAGTTATCAGGCCCTCCAAAGTGTCTGGGGTGCCCACTCGGGCAAGTTCATCCTTTAGGCCTTCGGAGAGGCCCATGCGGAACTGATGCCTTAAAGCCGAGTCATTCCACTGGGTGTCTGCGCTCCATCGTCTAAAGTCTGTCACATAGTCCTCGGCCGTTCTGCGGCCTTGCTGGAGCGCAGATAGAGCAGACTCGGCTGTGGTGGTTAGCTGGGGGTCCTCGTAAAGTTGCGCCATGGCTTCCAGGAAAGACGAGAGGGACTGCGTCAGCATGCTATTTCCCTCCAGCAGGCGATGAGCCCAAATCTGGGGTTCGCCCTGCAGCAGGGAGATTACGAACCCCACTTTGGTGGCCTCTAGGGAGAAGGTTCTGGGTTGAAGAGCAAAGTATAACTGGCAGGCGTTGCGGAAGACACGGAATTTGGAACGATCTCCGGAGAAGCGATCAGGAACAGGTACTCTGGGTTCAGGAGGCAGCATCACCACCGCAGGAGGAGTAGCAGGTGTTGCAGAAGGTTGCGGCGATGTAGGAGCCGCAACATTGGGGTCAGCAAGTTGCTGCACTCGACCTTCCAGTCTGGTATACCCTTCTTGCAGGGATTGCACCGCCTGGGTGAGGGCTGCCAGGTGTGAGCAGAACTCCTTCATGGCAGAGGCTTCTCCCGCAGGCTCAGTCATGGCTGTTCGTACTGTTAGGTACCTGAGTGGTGAGCCTGACTTCGCTGGGAGAGGGCCTCTCTTACGGCTCTGGTTCAGGGCCCACTGGAGTGGAGACAGTGGTCCCGTGAGCACAGCGGGGTAGGAGTGCCTGGAATGGATGCTGTGGGAGACGTAGCTGATCAGTAGCGATCTCCTGGATGTTGAAGCAGCAGAGACTGGCAGGTAGCGGAGCAGGGTCCGGACGTAGGGTGACCCCGAGATGGCGTCAGCAACTCTGGAAGTATGCAGCATGCAGGGAGCAGGCAGAGGGGTCGTCAGGCAGGCCGGGTCTGGATACACTTTGGCAGGCAGGTAAGTGGGCACAGGCAATGGAGAGGTCAGACAGGCAGGAGATCAGCGTTCAGGTATCAGTCCAAAGCAGAGTCAACAGGCCGGAATCAGGAGTGGAGAAGGCAGCAGAGTCAAGTGGAAGCCGGATCAGGTAAACAGGAGTACACAACAGAGGCAGGTTAAACAAGGGGCAAACTGCAGACGAACAGCACTTGACATGAGCAGCTGTCATTCTTTTAAAGGCCAACTGGCGCCAAACAGCGCTAACGCGTCACGTGTGCGCCCGCGACGCACGTGCCCGCGCTCGCTGCGCACGCGCGCGCGCCTGAGGAGTACGACGGCGCGTACCCTCGTTTCGACGCCCGGACGAATCAGCGGCGCGTGTGCGCATGCGCGCGCGCCGATTCGACCGTACGTCGCAAGTGGAGCCCTGACAGGTGTTCGCTTGTTTTACCAGCTGGCTTTTTTTACCTTGATGTTCTTAAAATTATGTAAGTGCAATCTCATTTATTAAACTGAATACTGTTACGATTTCACACTATGTGAGTTCCTCTTCATTTTGGGTAACTGACTGGTACATCTGTGGTCTGAGTATTCATGATTGCTTTCCTTGAAGCTTGCTGTGGTCTGTCTATTTGAAATACATGGAGGTGCTGTTGCTGCCAATCTGGATAAAGGACCTTGGCTGGGTTATAGCCACAGGCTTTTTTAATTCATTCATTTGATTATTTTCACCCACTGACTTTTTTTCACATTTTTTACTCACTTTATTACTGCATAATCAGTCTATGGTAATGTTATAACCATTTTCACTTATGAATTTGTTTATAAGTTTTACCTTTTACTCATATAATCACTGTATATGATTTTCATGTCATTGTTATAGCGCAGCTTTATTTATTTTTTATTTATTTTTCATGATTACTGCTAAGCTGCATTACAAGCCGGTTTTCCAGGAACTCCAGTAGCAAGAATACTAACAAGAATTCTATGTTACATTCAACAGCTCCCAATAATGGAGTTGATTTGTTAAAGCAGTAGAAAGTATTCAGTTAGCAAACCATTGCTATAAATATATATATATATATATATATATATATATATATATATATATATATATATATATATATATATATATATATATATATATATACATACATACAGTGGTGTGAAAAAGTGTTTGCCCCTTCCTCATTTCCTGTTCCTTTGCATGTTTGTCACACTTAAGTGTTTCGGAACATCAAACCAATTTAAACAATAGTCAAGGACAACACAAGTAAACACAAAATGCAATTCGTAAATGAAGGTGTTTATTATTAAAGGTGAAAAAAAATCCAAACCATCATGGCCCTGTGTGAAAAAGTGATTGCCCCCCTTGTTAAAACATACTATAACTGTGGTTGTCCACACCTGAGTTCAATTTCTCTAGCCACACCCAGGCCTGCTTATTGCCACACCTGTTCACAATCAAGGCATCACTTAAATAGGAGCTGCTTGACACAGTAAGGTCCACCAGAAGATCCTTAAAAGCTACACATCATGCCGAGACCCAAAGAAATTCAGGAACAATTGAGAAAGAAAGTAATTGAGATCTATCAGTCTGGAAAGGGTTATAAAGCCATTTCCAAAGCTTTGGGAATCCAGCGAACCACAGTGAGAGCCATTATCCACAAATGGCGAAGACATGGAACAGTGGTGAACCTTCCCAGGAGTGGCCGGCCGCCCAAAATTACCCCAAGAGCGCAGCGACGACTCATCCAAGAGGTCACAAAAGACCCCACAACAACGTCCAAGGAACTGCAGGCCTCACTTGCCTCAGTTAAGGTCAGCGTTCATGCCTCCACCATCAGGAAAAGACTGGGCAAAAATGGCCTGCATGGCAGAGTTCCAAGGAGAAAACCACTGCTGAGCAAAAAGAACATCAAAGCTCGTCTCAATTTCTCCACAACACATCTTGATGATCCCCAAGACTTTTGGGACAACATTCTGTGGACCGATGAGACAAAAGTGGAACTCTTTGGAAGGTGTGTGTCCAAGTATATCTGGCGTAGAAGGAACACTGCATTTCAGAAAAAGAACATTATACCAACAGTAAAATATGGTGGTGGTAGTGTGATGGTCTGGGGCTGTTTTGCTGCTTCAGGACCTGGAAGACTTGCCGTGATAAAAGGAACTATGAATTCTGCTGTCTACCAAGAGATCCTGAAGGAGAATGTCCGACCATCTGTTCGTGTACTCAAGCTGAAACGAACTTGGGTTCTGCAGCAGGACAATGATCCTAAACACACCAGCAAGTCCACCACCGAATGGCTGAAGAAAAACAAAATGAAGACTTTGGAGTGGCCTAGCCAAAGTCCTGACCTGAATCCTATTGAGATGTTGTGGTATGACCTTAAAAAGGCCGTTCATGCTCGAAAACCCTCTAATGTAACTGAATTAGGACAATTCTGCAAAGATGAGTGGGCCAAAATTCCTCCAGGACGCTGTAAAAGCCTCATTGCACATTATTGCAAACGCTTGGTTGCAGTTGTTGCTGCTAAGGGTGGCCCAACCAGTTATTAGGTTTAGGGGGCAATCACTTTTTCACACAGGGCCATGATGGTTTGGATTTTTTTTCACCTTTAATAATAAACACCTTCATTTACAAATTGCATTTTGTGTTTACTTGTGTTGTCCTTGACTATTGTTTAAATTGGTTTGATGTTCCGAAACACTTAAGTGTGACAAACATGCAAAGGAACAGGAAATGAGGAAGGGGGCAAACACTTTTTCACACCACTGTACATACATATATATATATATATATATATATATATATATATATATATATATATATACACTATATTGCCAAAAGAATTGGGACACCTGCCTCTACACCCACATGAAGTTTAATGGCATTCCAGTCTTAGTTTGTAGGGTTCAATATTGAGTTGGCTCATCCTTTGCAGCTATAACAGCTTAAATTCTTTTGGGAATGCTGTCCACAAGGTTTAGGAGAGTGTCTATGGGAATGTGCACTGGTGCGCAGTCACGTTAGAACAAGAAAGGGACATCCCCAAACTATTCCCACAAAGTTGGGAGCATGAAATTGTCCAAAATGTTTTGGTATGCTGATGTCTTAAGAGTTCCCTTCACTGGAACTAAGGGGCCAAGCCCAACCCTTGAAAAACAGTCCCCCCTCCTCAAAAATTATTTGGACCAGTGCACAAAGCAAGGTCCATAAAGACATGGATGAGTGAGTTTGGGGATGAGGAACTTGACTGGCCTGCACAGAGTCCTGACTTTAACCCGATAGAACACCTTTGGGATGAATTAGAGTAGAGACTGCGAGCCACGCCTTCTTGTCCACATCAGTACCTGACCTCACAAATGCGCTTCTGGAAGAATGCTCGAAAATTCCCATAGATACAGTCCTAAACTTGTGGACAGCCTTCCCAGAAGAGTTGAAGCTGTTATAGCTACAAAGGGTGGGCCAACTCAATATTGAACCCCACAGACTAAGACTGGGATGACATTAAAGTTCATGTGTGTGTAAAAGCAGGTGCCCCAATAGTTTTGGCAATATAGTGTATATACAGTATACTCTATATACAGTATATATCTATATTAGACACAATAGGCCTGTCCAATTTACATGTTACTACTTTATTTTTCTGTACAGCATGTTAGACTTTGATTTCACTGTTGAAAAGTATTAGTAAAAAACTCCACTAGTGTGGCCTTAACTTTTGCTTAACTTTCTAGACTTTTTCCGCTCGTTAGCCGCTATAGCCATCGACACTGAAGGAGAGATTCCCCCATCAACACACTCAATTTAATAATTTTTTTCATTCAAAATGCTGGTTGAATGAAAAAAATTGCATCATCTATGGCCTGCTTAAGAACTGGAGAAAGGGAGAATGATAAGCTTACAAAAATATAAGGTGCTTATTTTATTTTTTCCATTTTTTTTTTTTTTTTAAGAAACACCATATTTGAAGATTAAATCAAATGTCAATTTTTTCATGTACTTAATCACAAAAAAAAAATATTAATGTGTCCCATTTGCTATCAAAAAAACTTGGTTTAGATCAAAATGGTTATCACATTGTAGTCACATTGAATATCTTGTGCTGTGCAAAATGTAATACTTTCTTTGCAAATTCTAGAGTACAGCAATATAGCAGCAGTATATAGGTTGTTATCATGCTGTTTCAGTCCTGTGCTAGTTCATCATTCTACTAAAACACCTGCAGAAGTTACAAATGTGTAAATAACGATAATGCATTGTATGGAAAATAACAATAATTAAAGTGTCAGTCCTCCCAAAAGTGATACTTTGGTTTTATTAGATGCTGGAGAGTTAAGGCACCCTTCTGGTGTTGTCTGCATGCTTGAGTTCCTAGGCCTGTACAACTGTAAGGTTATTAGAAGTGAGAACCACTATTCCTGTAAGATAGCCATGTAAAGCTAAGTAAAGTGCAAATGTAACACTTAAAATGTATTGATTACCTGTCACAAAGATCACAGTACTCTCACCGATAATGCTACCTTTACTCAGACACTATACAGGCTAGGCGTTTATTTCCTGGGGTGAAAGGCTAGCTCAAAGATAACACAATTATGTAAATCCCGATGCCTGAGCTGTTCTTGACTATAATGGAGTGATCACTGAGGAACAGGAGACTAAAGAAAGTCTTGCTGCTGACTGCAGCACACTGATGACATAATAATCAGTCTAGGTAAGGACGCTTGTCTGTAGCTCAAGGAGAGCATTTTAAAATAGAAAAGGTACAGCTTTTTTTCAGAGATTACGCATATTTTTTTATGCTGTTTATTTTTTGTATTTTTTTTTATGCTGTTTATTTTTTGTATTTTTTTTTTTAACATGTCAGTTACTGTAAGTATTGTTTGAATTCATCTTACTTAGGGATGATTCAAGGAAACATAGGACAATTTCAAGATGGGCAAGGGTGAGAGATGGGCAGGAAAAGAGAAAGGGAGATCTTGTCATTATCACAACATAATATTGTAAATAGAGAGTTTAAATACATTAGAAATATCATATCAATATCTACAATGACAGCATAAACTAGCATCATTACAAGTTTAGAAAATATAAAACCTGCCCCAATCATTTTCCAAGTTGAATAAATGTAGAATAAATAATTGCTTCTGTGTGTGGCCACTTATATTAAACATTATGTAATAAACAATAGATAAATATTAACCACTTCAAGACCAAGCCTATTTCTGACACTTGCTGTTTACAAGTTAAAATTAGTATTTTTGCTAGAAAATTACTTAGAACCCCCAAACATATATATATATATATATATAATATAGAGTACATATATATATATATATATATATATATATAGAGTACATATATATAGAGAAATATACTTCACTGAATTTAAAGCGGAGTTCCACCCTAAAGTGGAACTTCCGCTCATCAGGAACCCTCCCCCCCTCCGGTGCCACAATTGGCACTTTTCAGGGGGAAGGGAGGTGCAGATACCTGTATAATACAGGTATCTGTACCGACTTCCGGTCCCAGCAGGCTGGGCATGTTGAGGGCATGTGGCCTGGTACGGTTCAAGAGGGGGGCGCTCTCTCGCCCCCCTCTTTTCCTGCGGCCTGCCAGGTTGCGTGCTCGGATAAGGGTCTGGTATAGATTTTTTTTTTTGGCACGGGGTTCCCCTCAATATCCATACTAGACCTGAAG
>JAQSEC010000792.1:0-10102 GCA_028564925.1 Lithobates sylvaticus
CAGACCCGACTAGCAATTTACAGCTTCACTGACTACAGTGAGCAGAATACGATTTTGCCTATCAAACCAAATACAGCCACACTGACTACAGTGTGCCCACTAAAATTGCAAAACACAACTAATACAAACTTATCTAATCCTAGCCTTATCTAGGAGGGTGCTACACTGCCTTAAACATGATGAAAATAATTAATAGTAATTAATTAAAATTGCTCAATGTTCAAAGTGATTTAAAGTGCAAGTGCTCTAAAGCAAAAACATACTCAACAATCAAAATGTACAAACTCAGCATCAAATTGTACCCATATACAATGGGGTATATGATATTCAAAAAGTAAATTTAATTCTTTGTGAATTTTCCGGGTCTTGGTGTAACAAGGATCTTTCCACCACCATCACCACCTGCCACACATCCTACTCACCAAAATCCCATGACACCCATCACAGTTAGTCATATGCGTTTAATCAAAAATCCAGATGGGAGTTCCTTACAGCCACAACACTGGTCCAAATGGATGGTCAAACGAGATTCAATCAGCAGATGTACCGGACGTTTGTGGGTATTCTCAAGATAAAAAAATTACCATAACCACAGCAGGTATCCACGATTCAGTGGAGAATAAAAGAAAAAAGGGCTTCCATGGTGAAGTATGTCACAATTTATTCCAAAAATTCCAATAGAAACAAGTAAAAAGAGTTTTAAAATCAAGTGTTCCTAGCAGCTAAAGCCCCATACACACGGTCGGACTTTTTCATCAATTTGGTCCGATCGGACAAGGTTGTTGAAAAATCAGACCGTGTGTATGCACCATCGGACAGTGTTCGTCGGTTTGTCCGTCGGACAAAGTCTTATCTTCTGCTGGAAAGATTTCCCATCAACCCGGTCCGATCACACCAAATCCGATCGTGTGTACGCTTGTCCGACCGGACAAAGTGCTACGCATGCTCAGATCACATTACAAGACCAAAGCTATTGGCTACTAGCCTCTCTACGTAGTCCCGTCGTAGGCAACAAACGTCACCACGTTCAGAATGATCGGTTTTTCCGACAACTTTGTCCGATCGTGTGTACGCAAAACCAACATCAGACAAAGTATGACGGACATAGTCCGACGGACCTGGTCCACGGATTGTCCGCGCGTGTGTATGGGGCTTAAGACATCCACATGTGTGGATGTGTTAACCAAAATAACACAGCAGGGGCCTCTGTATCAAAAATGGCTGCCCAAATTTAGAGAGAAATCTGTCTTCAATCAGACACAGGCACTCCCAAGATGGCACCCAGAGTTCATTGCAGAGGACACACTGGTGCCATTCTATGGCTCATCCCCCCCAGATAGAACAAAAGGGCATTAATTACCCTGCAAAACAATTCCAATTAAGAAAATAAAGACAGGTGGGAGTATCTAGTGGTCAAAATTGAGAACTCCATGTCTAACACCCTCTTACATGCATTTGCTGCTAAGCCCAACTTCCAAACACTTCTGTTCGCTTATCATTATGATAGGCAGCCGTGCTGGACAATAGGAATGTGCAGGAAGCGCTGAAGATTTTTCTGTCAAAATGGCTTGATCTTTAGCTGTCACAGGAAGACTTGAAAGTCTGCTGCAGCTACAGTATGTGCAGGCACCTCTGGGTATCTCTACACTTCATAACTCCCCCCTTTTCCCCAGTGACAGAGCACATACAGTGCCTCGAAAAAGTATTCATACCCCTTAATATTTTCCAAATTTTTCATGTTACAACCAAAAATGTAAATGTATTTTATTTGGATTTTATGTGATAGACCAACACAAAGTGGCACGTAATTGTGAAGTGTAAGAAAAATGATAAATGGTTTTTAAAATTTTGACATACAAAATTTCAAATACATATCTGAAAAGTGTGGTGTGCATTTGTATTCAGCCCCCCTAAGTCAATACTTTGTAGAACCACCTTTCGCTGTCTTTTTGGGGATGTCTCTACATCTAGAGAGTGACATTTTTCCCCATTATTATTTTTTATAAAATAGCTCACACTCTGTCAGATTGGATGGAGAGCCTCTGTGAACAGCAATTTTCAAGTCTTGCCACAGATTTTCAATTGGATTTAGGTCTGGACTTTGACTGGGCCATTCTAACACATGAATATGCTTTGATCTAAACCATTCCATTGTAGCTTTGCCTGTATATTTAGGGTCGTTGTCCTGCTGGAAGGTGAACCTCCGCCCCAGTCTCAAGTCTTTTGCAGACTTTAACAGGTTTTCTTCTAAGATTGCCTTGTATTTGTCTCCATCCATCTTCTCCTAAACTCTGACCAGCTTCCCTGTCCCTGCTGAAGAAAAGCATCCCCGCAACATAACGTTACCACCACCATGTTTCATACATAGCGTTTTGCTTATAGGCTAAAAAGTTACATTTTGGTCTCGTCTGACCAGAGCACCTTCTTCCACATATTTGCTGTGTCCCCCACATGGCTTCTCGCAAACTTCAAACGGGACTTCTTTTGCTTGCGTCTATCTAGCAAGGTTACTTTGTGGTTTAAGCAAGGAAGCTGAGACTTCTGAAGTGTATAAATGTGCTTTTAGTATACAAAGATGCTGTACATACAAAACTATTACAATATTAGGAATACAATACAAGACTGACAGATATCTATAACAAGCAAAATGCCTAGCAAATGAACAGCCTATGGTCTATAACAGTACAAATACATTTAAGAGTTACTTAACTTTGGTTACTGTATGTTCGTTATCTCCATTGGCAACGATTCTCCTTTTCGACTAGGGTGGCGTCTGGGAGGCTGTTGGGCACTTTACATCCTAGCCCACGGCCTCCATATTGCCACTCCGGCGGACATGCTCTGTCCGCCGTTTGAGGTATTCTGTGTCGGTGGGTAGGGAGTGCGCGGCGTCGCTCCGAAGCGCCTGCGTTTGCGCATGCGCGATGGGGGCCGTGCCATGCCCCCCCGTTCCAGGGAGCCTTCATAGGTTATCCCAGCAGGCCGTTCCCTATGCATCAGCTGTTCGCAATCATTTGCGACGGCTGATTGCGAACCAGCTAATATAAATTAGGATCCAGCACACTCCCACGTTCTGCAGTGTGTAGCTGGATGTTGGGACGTGCAGCTGGATCTACTTGATTGTGCACTGAGGTGAGGACTTTAATATATATTTACTAAAATAAAACTCAATCTCTGTAGGATCTCTGGGCTGCGATGCACTCGGGAGTGCCTGAGCATCATAACACCCATGGGCTGTTGCTACTGGTCTGTGTCTGCCACAATATGGAGACTTTCTAACAGACCTGCTTTGTATAGGCATGTCAGAGAGATACCAAACTAATATATGCCATCCTCTGTATAAAAAATATGTAACTGATACTAAAATATATGTGGTTCAGATCCCTAGCTCCACCGTGTGATACTAAGCACTATTTGTACTCCTAATATAATTAATTCTACCTGTATCAAATGTCTATATAATTACATATACCCATTTGCCTTATAGTGAATGTTGGGTGGCTTTCATATACAGGCTCAGTCTCAGCTTGAATCGGTGCACTCTGTATCTGCAGGTAACTTTAATACTTCTACCTCACTGCATATATATTTTACTATTTAACTCATCTGACACTGCTCCTATGCCCATAGACCAAAAATCTATTTTTCCTATATGTGTATGCATTTTGTGCATGTATGTGTGCATGCACGTGTGCGCAGATATATATACATATGTATATATTCTTTGTTTACCTATAGGGGTTCCCTTACTTGGCTCCAGTGTGTTCGGATGGCCAGCCTTGGACTACCGAGAGTGGGAAATGATGTTTAACCCTTTCAATGATTCCAGTACCAATCTTTGTAAAAAGACTCTTTTTGATGCCCTCTCTGCCTTGAGATAGAGCCCAACTGACAAAAACCAACCACATGCTGTTTATATGATTTTAATGTGAACAATTGCAACATTGAAAAACATTTCACCTATTATTGTGTAAGTAAACTTGCTGAAATACAATATATACTTTATTTTGGTAAAAAAAATTTCATCTAAAAGTTACTGATTGTATACTTTATGCTCTAGATCAGGGATCTCCAAACTATGGCCCTCCAGCTGTCACGGAACTACACATCCCATGAGGCATTGTAAAATTCTGACAATTCACAGACATGACTAGGCATGATGGGAATTGTAGTTCCTGAACAGCTGGAGGGCCATAGTTTGGAGACCCCTGCTCTAGATGAACCCCTCATTTTTCCTTGCACCCCTGAAGAAGGAAAAGATGATTATCCCGAAACGCGTTGGGTGTAAGGAGGCTCTATCATATAAATATTGTACATGGCGATTTTAACTGACTGCGTTCAGTAAATCAATGTTTGCAATTTATTTTTTACTATGCTTAAATTCCAATAAACAACAATCTTTTTAATACAGTACTTTATTATTACGCTATTTAAATTGTGTGTTGCCTTATAAGTCCACCCAGGGGAACCCCCTTTTCTTTTTATTGCAAAAAATTTGGATGTGGCATACATTAAGCATTATACGTGCCATTCGCTCTCCCTTCTTCTCCTTGAGACCAGGCACCTCCTTGTATCATTGTTTTGCTTGCGTCTACCTAGCAAGGTTACTCTGTGGTATAACGAGGAAGCTGAGACTTCTACAGTGTGTAAATGTGCTTTTACTATACAAAGATGCTGTACATACAAAACTATTACAATCTTAGGAATACAATACAAGGCTGACAGATATCTATAACAAGCAAAATGCCTAGAGAATAGAACAGCCCATGGTCTATAACTACAAATACATTTAAAAGTTACTCATCTTCTGTTTCTGTATGTTCGTGATCTCCATTGGCAATGATTCTTCTTGGAGACCAGGCTCTGTTCTTCTATCATGAGTGGCTTCTTCTGATCTTACAGCATGATGATATGTGTCCTGATTAGGGATGAGCCGAACACCCCCGGGTTCGGTTCGCACCAGAACCTTCGAACCGACCGAAAGTTCGCGCGAATTTTCGAACCCTATACGTTATAATGGACGCGAACGTTCGAAATCAAAAGTGCTAATTACAACGGCCAATATGCATGTTAATGTCATAAAACAGGTTTGGGGACCGGGTCCTGCCCCAGGGGACATATATCAATGCAAAAAGAACTTTTAAAAACTAACGTTTTTTCGGGAGCAGTCATTTTAATGATGCATAAAGTGAAAAAAAAAAGTGAAATTTTCCTTTAAATATGGTACCTGGGGGGTGTCTAAAGTATGCCTGTGAAGTGGCATGTGTTTCCCGTGTTTAGAACTGTCCTTGCACAAAATGACATTTGTAAAGGAAAAAAAGAAGCCATTTAAAACCACTTGCGGCTTTAGGTTTGTTCTTAAGTAGAATCTGAACAGGTACATTATGAAGTGTAGCTCCATCCCAAAAAAATCTATTTTTAAGCTTTTTGGAGAACATAGGGAGGGGTTATCACCCCTGTAACATTTGCTGTCTTTGCACATCTGTTCAGAACATGTCACCTAACTTTCCGTCCCAATGACAAATGTTTTTGGAAAAAGTGGGGTTTTAATTGAAACAAGGATTGGTGATAAAGTATCAGTAGAGAGGAGATACCTTTTTCCCAAATTAAATCTAACAGGATAGAATTTCCCTTCCTAGGGGTAGATTTCCTCTCACTTCCTGTTTTCTCTTTCCATTTGCAAGTAGGAGTCGTTTGTAAGTTGGATGTTTGAAAGTAGGGGCCTGGCGTATATACTCTGCAGAAATTTGCCCTATTAGATGTTGGTGTAGCCACAAGACTGGTGGGCACAGGAATGGGCCCTGCTGTGAGTTAATAGATCAAGATTTGTAATTGCATGCACCTGTTGAACAGGGCAGAAAAATTGGGGGGGGGGGGGGTGGTGGTGGTGGTGGACGGTGTTGCCACAAGACTGTAAGCTCTCACAGTTACTCTTGGTGGGCGCAGGAATGGGCCCTGCTGTGAGTTATTAGATCAAGATTTGTAATTGCAAGCACCTGATGAACAGGGCAGAAAAATTGGGCCTTTGGCGGTGGTGGTGGACGGTGTTGCCACAAGACTGTAGGCCCTCATAGTTACTCTTGGTGGGCGCAGGAATGGGCCCTGCTGTGAGTTATTAGATCAAGATTTGTAATTGCAAGCACCTGATGAACAGGGCAGAAAAATTGGGCCTTTGGCGGTGGTGGTGGACGGTGTTGCCACAAGACTGTAGACCCTCATAGTTACTCTTGGTGGGCGCAGGAATGGGCCTGCTGTGAACTATTAGATCAAGATTTGTAAATTACCCGCCCCTGTTAAACAGGGGCTGAAAAATTGTGCCTTAGGCACTGGTGCTGGTGCCACAACACTGCAACCCCTCACAGATACTGTACTTGGAGCACAGCAGTCACACGTGTTGCGAAGCATTTTTTTAAAAAATTGTAATTACCCCGCCCCTGTTAAACAGGGGCTGAAAAATTGTGCCTTAGGCACTGGTGCTGGTGCCACAACACTGCAACCCCTCACAGATACTGTACTTGGAGCACAGCAGTCACACATGTTGCAAAGCATTTTTTTAAAAAATTGTAATTACCCGCCCCTGTTAAACAGGGGCTGAAAAATTGTGCCTTAGGCACTGGTGCTGGTGCCACAACACTGCAACCCCTCACAGATACTGTACTTGGAGCACAGCAGTCACACGTGTTGCGAAGCATTTTTTAAAAAAATTGTAATTACCCGCCCCTGTTAAACAGGGGCTGAAAAATTGTGCCTTAGGCACTGGTGCTGGTGCCACAACACTGCAACCCTCACAGATACTGTACTTGGAGCACAGCAGTCACACGTGTTGCAAAGCATTTTTTTTAAAAAATTGTAATTACCCGCCCCTGTTAAACAGGGGCTGAAAAATTGTGCCTTAGGCACTGGTGCTGGTGCCACAACACTGCAACCCCTCACAGATACTGTATTGGAGCACAGCAGTCACACGTGTTGCGAAGCATTTTTTTTAAAAAATTGTAATTACCCGCCCCTGTTAAACAGGGGCTGAAAAATTGTGCCTTAGGCACTGGTGCTGGTGCCACAACACTGCAACCCCTCACAGATACTGTACTTGGAGCACAGCAGTCACACGTGTTGCGAAGCATTTTTTTAAAAAATTGTAAGTACACGCCCCTGTTAAACAGGGGCTGAAAAATTTGCCTTAGGCACTGGTGCTGGTGCCACAACACTGCAACCCCTCACAGATACTGTACTTGGAGCACAGCAGTCACACGTGTTGCGAAGCATTTTTTTAAAAAATTGTAAGTACACGCCCCTGTTAAACAGGGGCTGAAAAATTTGCCTTAGGCACTGGTGCTGGTGCCACAACACTGCAAACCCCTCACAGATACTGTACTTGGAGCACAGCAGTCACACGTGTTGCGAAGCATTTTTTTATAAAAAATTGTATGTACACGCCCCTGTTAAACAGGGGCTGAAAAATTGTGCCTTAGGCACTGGTGTGGTGGCATGGATCATTGAGGAGGAGGAAGAGGATAGTCAGTGAACATAAGAGGACAGTCACTCAGCATCAGCATAGGCAGTCTTGAAGGGATGTGATATTAAAAATTATTCGGTTATATCCGCCTCAGGTGCCTGGTAGCTGGTGGTGATCCAAGACTGATTCATTTTGATGAAGGTCAGTCGATCAACCGAGGCGGTGGACAGGCGCACCCTATGATCGGTGACAAATCCTCCAGCAGCACTGAATGTGCGTTCGGAAAGAACGCTGGAGGCAGGACAGGCCAGTAGCTCAATTGCATACTGTGCAAGCTCTGGCCAGTGATCCATCCTCAGGACCCAGTAAGCCAGAGGATTTTCGGTGGGAAAGGTGTCCAAGTCTGACCTTGCCCCAAGGTATTCCTGCACCATGTATATCAGACGCTGGCGATGGTTTCTGGAACCGATCATACCTTGGGGCTGCGGTCTAAAAAATTGTCTGAACGCATCGGTCAGACGTCCACCTTCCCCACCGCTCCTTCTGCTACTGACCGAAGCCTCAGCAACTCGTCGCCAGGACCAGGAGTTTGTAGCCTCCCAGTTTCTGGGAACGCGTTGCACAGACCTTTCTGCAAGGCCTCCCTGAGATGTCTCATCCTCTGCTCCCTCTGCGACGGCAAGATAAGGTCCGCAACCTTACCCTTGTACCGCGGATCAAGGAGAGTGGCCAGCCAGTAATGGTCCCTCTCCTTGATCCGAAGAACACGAGGATCCTTCCGCAGGCTTTGCAGGATCAGGGAGGCCATGCAGCGTAGGTTAGCTGAGGCATTCGGTCCGGAGTCTTCTGGGTCACTGAGGATGACATGATCGCCAGCCACCTCCTCCCAGCCACGTACAAGTCCACTGGTTTGTTGGGACTGTACATCATCCCTAAAAGACTGCTGATGCTGAGTGCCAGGCTCCACCTCCAGGCTCACACAATCCTCCTCCTCCTCCTCCTCCTCCTCATCCTCTTCCTGTGTGATGGGTGGGACAGAAGGAACACTGTCCGGATAAAGGGGGCCTTGAGAGGCAAGGAAGTCCTCCTCTTCCTGCCTCTGTTCTGCCTCAAGTGCCCTGTCCATTATCCCACGCAGCGTATGCTCCAACAGGTGGACAAGAGGGACAGTGTCACTGATGCATGCACTGTCACTGCTCACCATCCTCGTGGCCTCCTCAAATGGTGAGAGGACAGTGCATGCATCCCTGATCATGCTCCACTGACGTGGGGAAAAAAAACCAAGCTCCCCTGACCCTGTCCTGGTGCCATAGTCGCAAAGGTACTCATTGATGGCCCTCTGCTGCGTGTGCAGTCGCTGCAGCATGGCCAACGTTGAGTTCCACCTGGTGGGCATGTCACATATTAGGCGGTTCTTGGGCAGGTTCAGCTCCTTTTGCAGCTCAGTCAGCCGAGCACTGGCATTATAAGATCGGCGGAAAATGCACACAGACTTTCCTGGCCTGCCTCAGGACATCCTGTAAGCCTGGGAACCTGCCCAAGAACCGCTGCACCACCAGGTTGAGGACGTGAGCCATGCAGGGCACATGGGTGAGCTGCCCCTGTCGCAGGGCGGAGAGGAGGTTGGTGCCATTGTCAGAAACGACCATTCCTGGCTTAAGCTGACGTGGCGTCAACCACCTCTCGGCCTGCCCTGCAGAGCTGCCAGAACCTCTGGCCCAGTGTGGCTCCTGTCCCCCAAACACACCAGCGCAAGCACGGCATGGCATCTTTTTGCCTGCGTACTTGCGTAGCCCCTTGTACGCCTACGGAGCACCGCTGGTTCCAAGGACAGAGCACTGGAGGAAGAAGAAGAGGAGGGGGTGGAGGAGAGAGGTGTGTCACAACCAGTAGCAGTAGTAGCGTTTTGGAGGCGTGGTGGCGGGAACAACCTCCAACACTACTGCACCTTGTCCTGCATCCCTCCCAGCTGCCAATAGAGTGACCCAATGGGCCGTGAAAGAAAGGTACCGTCCCTGTCCATGCCTGCTGGACCATGAGTCAGCGGTAATATGCACCTTACCGCTGACCGCCCTGTCCAGCAAGGCATGGACATTGCCCTCCACATGCCGGTAGAGAGACGGAATCGCCTTCCGTGAGAAAAAGTGGCGTTTGGGAACCTGCCACTGAGGAACCGCACATTGAACAAACTCACGGAAGGGGGCCGAGTCTACCAACTGAAAAGGCAGCAGTTGAAGTGCTAGCAATTTAGCCAAGCTAGCATTCAACCGCTGGGCATGTGGATGGCTGGGAGTGTACTTCTTTCTACGGTCCAGCAGCTGGGGCAGGGAAATTTGCCTGCTGCAATCGGACGTCGGTGTACTGCAAGTACTTGGTTGTGACACACCTAATTCTACACCTTCAGTCCTCTCAGAGCAGCTTTCAGAGAGGACTGAAGGTGTAGTGGGGATGGAGATCCCAGCTGATGAGGAGCAAGGAGAGGTCCGCTTAGTTCTTTGGTGTGGGTCTTTTATGTGTGCCTGCCAACGAGCTGCATGGCAGGTCGACATATGTCTGGTCATGCTTGTGGTGCCCAAGCGGCTGATGTTTTGGCCACGCGAGATACGCTTGAGACAAATATTGCAAATAGCAGTGGTGCGATCTGATGCA
>JAQSEC010001928.1:0-10247 GCA_028564925.1 Lithobates sylvaticus
AGCATGCGAGTATCTGTCTGTCTTCAGAGTCTTAAAGTCCTGGGCCTTATCCGGTTCCAGATCAAAATAGGCCTTTTGAGGTTCTCCTGTCAAATATGGGGCCAACAGACAAGCCCACTGTTCTTTTGGCCATCCTTTGCTGACAGCAACTCTCTCAAAAGTCGCAAGGTATGCCTTGACATCATCGGCAGGTGTAATTTTCTGTAGATGGTAGGCAGTAGACGGTGTCAGTGGGGCAGTGGATGGTGTCAGTGGGGTAGTGGTCGGTGTCAGTGGGGCAGTGGTAGGTGTCAGTGGGGCAGTGGTCGGTGTCAGTGGGGAAGTGGTCAGTGTCAGTGGGTCAGTGGTCGTGTCAGTGGGGCAGTGGTCGGTGTCGGTGGGGCAGTGGTCGGTGTCAGTGGGCAGTGGTCGGTGTCAGTAGGGCAGTGGACGGTGTCAGTGGGGCAGTGAACAGTGTCAGTGTCGGTGGGGCAGTGGATGGTGTCAGTGGGCAGTGAAAAGTGTCAGTGTCAGTGGGGCAGTGGATGGTGTCAGTGGGGCAGTGGACAGTGTCAGTGGGCAGTGGACGGTGTCAGTGGGGCAGTAGACAGTGTCAGCGGGGTAGTGGTCGGTGTCAGTGGGGTAGTGGTCGGTGCCAGTGGGGCAGTGGTCGTGTCAGTGGGGCAGTGGTCGGTGTCAGTGGGGCAGTGGTCGGTGTCAGTGGGGTAGTGGTTGGTGTCAGTGGGTCAGTGGTCCTGTCAGTGGGGCAGTGGTCGGTGTCAGTGGGGTAGTAGTCGTGTCAGTGGTCGGTGTCAGTGGTCGGTGTCAGTGGGTCAGTGGTCGGTGTCAGTGGGGCAGTGGACAGTGTCAGTGGGGTAGTGGTCGTGTCAGTGGGTCAGTGGTCGGTGTCAGTGGGTAGTGGTTGGTGTCAGTGGTCCTGGGGCACAGTCTTGCCACACAAAGTTAATCGAGCTCTGGGCAATCCTCTTTTATTGTTCAGTGAGATAAATCTTGACAAATAGACAAAAACTTTGTCAAAACCTCCCCCTTGCTGTGAGTGACAGGTGATTTACATATCTTATGCACTATCCTGAGACAGGCACATCCTGTGTAAAAAGTTCACAATTCACATCCCCCTCCCCTCCCATCCTCTCCCCTCCCCTCCAGCTCTCCCAGGATTGGCTGCATTTACTGTATTTTGACTGGCTGTTTCTCATCATGGGGTATGATCCTCCTGTATGCTGCAGTGAACAGCCAGCAGAATATACACAGACAAGTGATTTAGGGGACATGTATCAGAGCTGGGCAATGTGGATCACAGACATTGCATGTGATCTGAACAGCAATGCGGTGTGAATCACAGGAATGCGGAGTGTACAGTGGTGGGTAGTACATGCAGGATGGTGTCAGGATAGTGGACAGTGTCAGATTATTTTTTTATTTTACAATTACATTTTTTTGGGACCAGTGTTGTACTATTTTAACAATGATTGGAGGGTGGGGTTTTATTTTTTAAATATATTTTTTCACAGTGCTTTTGGGAAAGGGGGTGGTTGGTGTCAGTGGGCCAGTGAACAGTGTCAGTGGGGCAGTGAACAGTGTCAGTGTCAGTGGGGCAGTGGACGGTGTCAGTGGGGCAGTGGACGGTGTCAGTGGGGCAGTGGACGGTGTCAGTGGGGCAGTGGACAGTGTCAGTGGGGCAGTGGACGGTGTCAGTCGGGCAGTGGACGGTGTCAGTCGGTCAGTGGTCGGTGTCAGTGGGGCAGTGGTCGGTGGCAGAGGACGGTGTCAGCGGGGCAGTGAACAGTGTCAGTGGGGCAGTGGACAGTGGCAGTGGGGCAGTGGACAGTGTCAGTGGGGCAGTGGACAGTGTCAGTGGGCAGTGGACGGTGTCAGTGGGGCAGTAGACGGTGTCAGTGGGGCAGTGGATGGTGTCAGTGGGGCAGTGGACGGTGTCAGTGGGCAGTGGTAGGTGTCAGTGGGGCAGTGGTAGGTGTCAGTGGGGCAGTGGTCGGTGTCAGTGGGGAAGTGGTCAGTGTCAGTGGGTCAGTGGTCAGTGGGGCAGTGGGGCAGTGGTCGGTGTCGGTGGGGCAGTGGTCGGTGTCAGTAGGGCAGTGGACGGTGTCAGTGGGGCAGTGAACAGTGTCAGTGTCGGTGGGGCAGTGGATGGTGTCAGTGGGCAGTGAAAAGTGTCAGTGTCAGTGGGGCAGTGGATGGTGTCAGTGGGGCAGTGGACAGTGTCAGTGGGCAGTGGATGGTGTCAGTGGGGCAGTAGACAGTGTCAGCGGGGTAGTGGTCGGTGTCAGTGGGGTAGTGGTCGGTGTCAGTGGGGCAGTGGTCGGTGTCAGTGGGGCAGTGGTCGGTGTCAGTGGGGCAGTGGTCGGTGTCAGTGGGGTAGTGGTTGGTGTCAGTGGGTCAGTGGTCCTGTCAGTGGGGCAGTGGTCGGTGTCAGTGGGGTAGTAGTCGTGTCAGTGGTCGGTGTCAGTGGTCGGTGTCGGTGGGTCAGTGGACAGTGTCAGTGGGGCAGTGGACAGTGTCAGTGGGGTAGTGGTCGTGTCAGTGGGTCAGTGGTCGGTGTCAGTGGGGTAGTGGTTGGTGTCAGTGGTCCTGGGGCTCTGGACCGTGTCATTATGGAAGGGCGGTTGTGGTGTCAGTTGTTTTTTATTTTTAAATTTCATTTTTTTATCTTTTTTATTTTTTTACAATTTTATTTTGGAATTTTTTATCAGTCTTGTTGATGGCTTTGGTGACATGTCAGGGGTCCAAACAGAGACCCCTGACAGCTCCCATTTGAGACAGAGAAAGGACAGAGGACAGATTCCCTAGTCCTTTCTCTGCACAGAAGGTGAATGGAGGGGAGACAGCGGCTCCTCTCCATTCATAAACTGAAGCAGAGTAACACACAGGTTACTCTGCTCAGTTATCACAGGACACAGAGTGATCGGTAACGAATGCTCTGTGTCCCATTCAGAAAGGAAAAGGGCCGGTATGTCAAATATGTCAAATGACATAACAGCCCTTTTCTCTGCTCTCCATACTGACAGATCCCCCCGCCCCCCCCCCCAAGCCCGCGGGAGAGGAGAGAAAAGCCGGCAGCTGCGGGGGACGGGGACAAGGGCGGGGGCGGAGGATGAAGACACGGCGGGGGGATGTGGACACACGGAGGGGAATGACATCGGGATGGAAGAGAACAGGCTGGAGGAGCAGGAAGACACTGAGGATAGTCAGGGATGATCGGTGCGATGGGGACAGCTGTGAGCACTGATCCCCCCTGCATGGCTTTTCAGGTGAAAGCCACGGGAGGGAGGAGAAGCAGTTGATGAAAAGCATGCAGGGGGGGTCGCACCCATCATCCCCAACTGTCACAGGACATCAATGTGTGTTTACTGAAATGACAGGGGGCTGTGAGCACGTCCTGCTTTTATCCAGAATGCGCTCTGCCTCTCCTGCACGATCTGGCCAAGGGGAGTGTAGAGGTGGGCGGGGAGTCTGCTGACATCATGACTCTGCCCAACGAGCGCCGAACAACAGACCCGCCCACTGAATCTGGACTTTTTGGGGGTTTCAAACAGCTAGGGGGACATTTGACAGGTAAGGATACATGCAGGAGGCATGTATATCCTTATGCCGCGTACACACAGTCGGAATTTCCAATGGAAACAGTCCGATGGGAGCCTCTCATCGGATTTTCTGACCGTGTGTATGCCCATCAGTCTTTTTCTGTTGGAATTTCCGACGGACTTTGAATTGAGAACCTGTTCTTAATTTTTCTGACGGAAAACCTTTCTATCGGATTTTCCGATCGTGTGTATGCAATTCCGACATGAAAAATTCCGACGCATGCTCGGAAACAATTTGAAGCATGGTTGGAAGCATTAAACTTCCCTTTTATAGTGCCGTTGAACGTGTTGTATGCCGCGGTGTTATTGACCGTCGGAATTTGGTGTGACCGTGTGTAGGCAAGACAGTTTGAGCGAAATTTCGTCGGAATTCCAATGGGAATACTATCAGAGCTTTTTCCGACGAGAATTCCGACTGTGTGTACACGGCATTATAGATCACCACTATGGCAGTAGTTTAGAATTGATGGGAGTGGGTTTACATCCACTTTAAACGAAAAGTATGGACTTGGAGAAAAACAAACAAACTGACCTCAATCCTGCAGCATCAATGTGTTGCTGCAGCTGCCCCACATTGCCTCTAAGTTTGAGAACTAAGCAATCAAATGACCACTGATCACTTGAGCAGTGAGCAGGGTAGAGGGCAGGAGCAGCTGGCTCCAGGTCTTAGCCATGCAGTGAGAACCAGACCCATCTGCCAATCAGGCATCTGGGTGGATCCTGACAATATGGTCAGGATCTTTCCAGAGCCTGTAGTGGTTCTGCTACGTCAGGTGACAGTGGACTTTAGCCTGCTGTTGGCTGATTCTGTGACCTAGAAGAGAAAAAGTATGTGCACTCCTGTGACCCAGAACAGAAAAAGTATGTGCACTCCTGTGACCCAGAACAGAAAAAGTATGTGCACTCCTGTGACCCAAAAGAGAAAAAGTAAGTGCACTTCTGTGACCCAGAAGAGAAAAAGTAAGTGCACTCCTCTGACCCAGAAGAGAAAAAGTAAGTGCACTTCTGTGACCCAGAAGAGAAAAAGTAAGTGCACTCCTGTGACCCGGAAGAGAAGTATGGCCAAAAAAGCTTTCTTCATACTTCTCTTTTAAAGATCATCAAGGCTAAAAATAAAAGCATTTGCAGAACATTTCTGCAATACATACACATCTCCCCATGTTGTATCATTTAACCACTTGCTGCTCAGGCCAATTCTGAAATTTTTCAGATACATCTAAAAATCAGCATTTTTTTGCAGAAAAATATATTTTTCTTTTAGTAGGGTTTCTTTTATTTGCATTCTCCATTCCTCCACTGTTGGTGGATAAACCGAGATCCATTTTTGTGCTATTAACTTAAAAGATTAAAACAAGCTTCTTTCTACTGTAATATAATATAATGTAATATAAGCAAAATCTGGAATACTAGATCCCTCTATTATATTTAACAAACATATGCCAGGATCTATTGGTAATTTTATTCCAAAGAGACTATTAATAGTCTCAATTATGCCCTGCCAATATCGGTGGAGTTTAGGACATCTCCATAACATATGTATTAAGTTTGCAGGGGCTCCCCTACATCGAGGGCACAAAGGGGAATCTCTACAACTCCATTTAAATAATTTCTCAGGTGTATAATATGTCCTATGTAAAATGAATAGTTGTGTTACTTTTTGCGTAGTGGACAACGATACATTAGGGACTGCAGACAGAGCCATTGTCCAATGGTCATCTGCCAACGGTCCCAGGTGTCGTTCCCACTGAGCCCTTGAGGAAATATCTACAGAATCTTGAAACCTATTATATAGTACAGTCACGATATAAGACCCTATATCGTGTAATATAAGACCCTTATTTCCTTTAGCATCTAATAATGATATTATTGTGAAGTGATTAAGTTTAAATTCATAGGAACAGGCCTGAGCCTGTATGGCATGCCTGGGTTGAATATATTGGAAAAACCTTTACTTTGGAATTCCATATTCCTACATTATTTGAGCAAAGGGTTTTAAACTATCATTCTGATGTCCCCTTAAAATCCATACCAAACCTGAAAGGTCTGGTAAGGATATTTGGGGGAACCCCACGTCATTTTTTTTATTTGACGCGGGGTTCCCCTTAATATTCATACTAGACCTAAAGGGCCTGGTAAATGAATTTGGGGGGGCCGACATGCATTTTTTTTTAATCAATGACTTCAATGACTGTTCTCTGTGTTATCGGGAGCCGACAATTCATTATAGCCGCGAGTGCTTTTAAATGACTTTTTTTCCTGCAGAAATTACACTTTGTGCAGGGACAGTTCTAAGCACGGGAAACATTGCCCCTTTACAGGCATACTATACACACCCCCCAGGTACGAAATTTAAAGGAATATTACACTTTTATTGATTCACTTTAAGCATTATTAAAATCACTGCTCCCTAAAAAACTGTAGTTTTAAAAACTTTTTTTTGCATTGATACCCTGGGGCAGGACCCAGGTCCCCAAACACTTTTTATGACAATAACATTGCATGTAAGCCTTTAAAATTAGCACTTTAGATGTCTCCCATAGACTTTTACAGGGTGTACCGCGGCTTTTCGAATTTGCCGCAAGCACCCCAAATTGTTCGCTGTTCGTCGAACAGGCAATGTTCGAGTCGAACATGAGTTTGACTCGAACTCGAAGATCATCCCTAATCAACAGATTCGACAGCAACCCATAGAGGAGTTTCCATAGTGGAATGGCATTTAGGCAATTGGGATAGTTGTGCTGAGTAATAATAGGAAGAAAAATTTGGTAACCTTAATCCGCCCTTCAATTTAGTAAGGAACAATGTAGATTTAGGGATTCTGGGTTTATTGGTGCCCCAAATAAATAACATAATTCTGCGCTGTGTAAGACGTAAGAAGTATGAAGGTATTGGAAGATGCTGTATTGGTACAGCATCTTTGCAGGGATGGTGAGCCAAAGCTCTGACCTCACCTGCAGGTTTCACAATTTTGCACACTGGTTGTATTTTCAGGCTCTAGGCCCAGATAAGATTACTGCTCGCACTTTACTTCTGCCTCTGTTATCCCTGTGGTTCCATGTTCAGAAAAGTGGTGTCATGACACACCTGGGACCGATGCGTTACAGATGCCCAAAAGTCACAGTCAGTGCACTTAAGGAACCTACCAGGTTACTGCCACCAATTGAGCACTCCACTGAACTACCACCACTTCTACCTTGAACTGGCTTCTGTCAGGGAATTGCCCAGGTATTCAATGTCTGCTATGTTTCAGTGAGCCCCAAATCAGTCTAGCGAATTGTAAGTCAACGATGCCATTATCTGGTCATCAGTCAAACAGCACCTAGGCCGACTTTACATGTCACTGTCTTCATCACACATACACTGAAAGCATAAGCCATTTTTATGTTTCTTTACTGAAAAAAACTTTGGTTACAACATCCATTACATAACCAAAATAAGATCTACAGTTCCAAAATACTTGATAAAAATAATTGCATAAATATGTTAACAATGGCTCCAAACAATATGATGAAAGTTCCATCCTTCTTGCAATAAACTTACATAACAGTTCCTTTTTCTCAGGTGCTACAGAGGGGTGCCATGGTGCTTCCAGTGCTACAGAGTTTCTATTGCTCTACTTGATGTTCCATGGGCCCAAGGCATGACTGTTTTCTTCACATCCCAAAGGGGATGCTCCACCACTCTCTCTCACTACTCCATCTTATTTTCCCTGGCTATGCACTAACTTTGCCCATATATGTGGGCTGTGGGTAGGACTTTCACGCCAGGTGGGAAGGACAAACCCATGAGGGCAGTAACCCCTTTATTACAATCTGATCCACATGCTTATTTTTACACTTCTACAGGATTCCTGCTTTTACTGCTATAAAGGGAATTTGTGTTTCTATATGTTACTAGTGTAAACATATTGAGGCAATAAATGGCTAAGATGTTTTTGGTGTAATGCTAAAAAATTTATATTTAGAAAACAATATCTAAACTGCTGCTTTGAGTGCATAGAATTCCATATGCAAAATTTCATGTGAGTAATGAGAAATGTCAGATTGCATTAACAGGACAAGACTGAAGTACATACAGACTACAATGACTGCTCTACCCTGCTGATTGATATTTTTGCCTGAATAGCAGCAGAAATGACCCCTCCGTTCATTAATCGTATGCATAAAAGTCATAACATTAATAAACACTGGAAAATGCTATGACAGTTATGCTAATCTGTAACACTGAAACGACTTAACATAATATGGTGCTCCTTCATACATATTAATAAGGGCTTGCATTTACTGGACTTTATCAAAACGATGACCATAAAGATACATACAAATTGGGAACAATTTACCAGTTCTTGAAAACTTAATTTGTAATAGGTAATAAAAATAACTAAAATTGTGCTGAGCTTTGGATTTCCAGTAGTTAGGAGTTGCAATAAAACAGTGCTGTATTTAGAAGAAAGTAGAGTGTGTCTATTATATGGATCTTTCTATTGTAAATAAAATTAATGTAGATCAAAGTCCTACTCCAGGATAAAACTTTTTTCACGAAACCTTGCATTGAGCATGTCCTCCTCTTTACCCTGTAAAGGCAGATATAATGACCTAAATTCCCCCTTTAGGTCCTTCACTGCTTCTGGGTTTTATTTGGGGGACTGCTGATCCAGTGCTGTGATGCCTCCTCCCTCTGAGATCTCGGGTCTTCTGTGATTATGTCATTCTCTTCAAAATCCTAATAGCACCCTGCTGCTGGACATCCAGTAGGAAGTGTCCATGTAAGTGACCCGAAGAAGGACCCTTCCAGGAAGTAAAGATAAAAGGAGAAGGCTCAGAGCTGCAGTGTCCCATGACTGTATATAAAATGACTTTTAGGTAAGGACTTTTTTTCTTCTGAGTGGGAGGTGAGACCTGTCCCAGAGTGGAGCTTTAATGTCCTAAAAACCCTACTTATCTCTATAATGTATGATCATCTATGTATATTTCACCCTCCAAGACCATCCCATCTCAGTTTTCTAAGCCAGCTGCAAGGATGTCTGCTCAGTACAGAAAAATGTATGTTAAAATTAAATATTTGTGCATATTTATGTATAATTTTTTTACAGAATAATATTTTTGTGTGGAGCTGTCAATTTTGAGGATTGATTACTCCAGTTCTCAGTTCTTTCGACTGCAGAGGTCAGTGATTACTTTCATTCAAGCTCATTTATAGCTTGGTAAGCATACACATGTAACCTTAAGTTTAGCTGATAACTGCTGTGGAACCTCTTCTCTGCTGCTGTATTGTCCTTCTGCAGTATAAACAGGATTAAACTGAATATTCCTTAATGCAAAAGTGCAGCAGCCATCTTTAACCACTTCCTGCCCAGCCTATAGCAGAATAATGGCCGGGTGGTGGTTCAGTTTTCCTGACTGGGCATCATATGAAGTTCAGCAGGATAACATGCCACATGACACATTGCATCTCTGATCATAGCAAGGAGCCTCTGACCGAGTCTCCTTACCATGTGATCAGCTGTGACCATTCACAGCTGATCACAGCGTGAACCAGAAAGTGCCAGTAAATGGTTCGCGCTGACAGGGAAAGCTGATCGGCTGCTCTCCCTGTCAGAAGGGGGGGGGGGGCTGTGCTGATAATCAGCAGATTTATTATCAGCACAGCCCCATCAGATCTGCCACCAGCAATGCCAATCAGTGCCCATAAGCTGCCAGTCAGTGCCCCATCAAAAACGCCTGTCAGTGCCCATCAAAGTGCCAATCAGTGCCAATCAAGGCCCACCCCAGTGCCAAAAAGTGCCCATCACAGTGCCAATAAGTGCCCATCAGTAACACCTGTCAGTACCTCATCATCAGTGCTGCCCATCAGTGCCATCTATTAGTGTCCATCAGTGCCCATCAGTGCCACCTATCAGTGCCCATCAGTGCCACCTATCAGTGCCCAATCGGTGCTGCATATCAGTGCTGCCTATTGGTGCCCATCAATTGTACATATCAGTGCCTCCTCATCAGTGCCCATCAGTGCCAACTCATCAGTGCCTATCAGTGCCGACTCATCAGTGCCCGTCAGTGAAGGAGAAAACAAAATTATATAAAAGAAACAAAAAAGAAACAAAAACATTTCTAAAATTTCGGTCTTTTAGTTTAAAATTCTTAAAAATTTTGATTGTTTAGTCAAAAATAAAAACACCAGTGGTTATAAAAATAACACCAAAAGAAAGCTCTATTTGTGGGAAAAAAATAATAAAAATGTTGTTTGTGTACAGTGTTGCATGACTGCGCAATTGTCCTTCAAAGTGCGACAGCGCTGAAAGCTTAAAATTGTCCTTGGCAGGAAGGGGGGAAAGGGCCCAGTATTGAAGTGGTTAAGGAGACCACTTTGCACTGCTGATCTATGGAGTGTCTCCAGTGCAGGGAGCAGCCATCTTGGATTGGCCAGGAGGATGGTGATTGGCTGATACAACAGAAAAGGAGAAGAGTGGTCTGGAGGATACTGCAAGGATAGAGGATAGTCTTAAAGATTGAGAAGTGGGGAAAGAGACTGAGCTGCTGCTGCTGCTGAATAAATGGAATCCTGCCATAACTGACCACAATTGGGTGACAACTCAGAGAAGCAAAGAGACTGAGAACATCTTACTGGGAGGGTGCGATTTGGCTTCCTGGT
>JAQSEC010001217.1:0-10134 GCA_028564925.1 Lithobates sylvaticus
CGAACCCCATTGAAGTCAATGGGGACCCGAACGGCTATAATAAAGTGTCGGCTCCCGTCCCCCTTAATACAGAGAACAGTCATTGAAGTCATTTATTTTTAAAAAGTTAGTCATAAAAAGTGTTTGGGGACCTGGGTCCTGCCCCAGGGGACATGTATCAATGCAAAAAAAACGTTTAAAAACTGCCGTTTTTTCGGGAGCAGTGATTTTAATAATGATTAAATTGAAACAATAAAAGTGTAATATTCCTTTAAATTTCGTACCTGGGGGGTGTCTATAGTATGCATGTAAAGGGGTGCATGTTTCCAGTGTTTAGAACTGTCTCTGCAAAAAGTGTCATTTTTTGCAGAAAAGAAAGCTATTTAAAATCACTCACGGCTATATGAATTGTCGGCTCCCGTAATACAGAGAACAGTCATTCATTGAAAAGTCATTCATAAAAAAAAAAGTCATTGATTAAAAAAAAAAAAAAAAAAAAAAAAAAGCTTAGGGGTCCCCCCAAATTCAATAACCAGGCCCTTCAGGTCTGGGATGGATATTAAGGGGGATCCCAGCCAAAAAAAAAAAAAAAATGGCGTAGGGTCCCCCTCAAAATCCATACCAGACCCTTGAGGTCTGGGATGGATTTTAAGGGGAAACCCAGCCAAAAAAAATGGCGTGAGGTCCCCCTCAAAATCCATACCAGACCCTTATCCGAGCACGCAACCTGGCAGGCCGCAGGAAAAGAGGGGGGACGAGAGCGGCCCCCCCTCCCGCCTGAACCGTACCAGGCCACATGCCCTCAACATTGGGAGGATGCTTTGGGGGTCTAAGACCCCCAAAGCCTCTTGGCCCCATGTTGATGAGGACAAGGGCCTCGTCCCCACAACCGTGCCCGGTGGTTGTGGGGGTCTGCGGGCGGGGGGCTTATCGGAATCTGGAAGCCCCCTTTAACAAGGGGACCCCCAGATCCCGCCCCCCCCCCTGTGTGAAATGGTAAGGGTTTTGTACCCCTACCATTTCACCAAAAAAGTGTCAAAAATGGTACAAATTACAGGAGACAGTCTTTGACAATTCCTTTATTAAAATCTTCTTTCTTCTTTCTTCTGGTCTTCCTTTCTTCATCTTCTCCTTCCGGCATCTTCTTCTTCCATCTTCTTCTTCCTCCGATCCGCTTCTTCTTGGCCTTCTCGTCCAGCATCGGGGTGTCTTCTGGGCCGTTCCGCGCAATGGGAGGCTCCCGCTGGGTGAGGCTTCTCATCGGTATCTTCTTCCACGGCGCCGGTATCTTCTTCCAGGGCGTCGGTCTCTTCTTGGGCCACTCCTCGCAATGGGAGGCTCCCGGTGTGTGAGGCTTCGCTTGGGCTGACAGTTCTTTTATAACGGAGGGCGGGGCCACCTGGTAACCCCGCCCCCCTCTGACGCATGGGAACATCATGGGGACTTCCCTATGGCTTTCCCCGTGACGTGGGGAAAGCCAAAGGGGAGTCCACATGACGTCCCCAAGCGAAGCCTCACACCGGGAGCCTCCCATTTTAATAAAGGAATTGTCAAAGACTGTCTCCTGTAATTTTTACCATTTTTGACACTTTTTTGGTGAAATGGTAGGGGTACTTTTGTATCCCCTTACCATTTCACACAGGGGGGGGCCGGGATCTGGGGGTCCCCTTGTTAAAGGGGGCTTCCAGATTCCGATAAGCCCCCCGCCCGCAGACCCCAACAACCACCGGGCACGGTTGTGGGGACGAGGCCCTTGTCCTCATCAACATGGGGCCAAGAGGCTTTGGGGGTCTTAGACCCCCAAAGCATCCTCCCAATGTTGAGGGCATGTGGCCTGGTACGGTTCAGGCGGGAGGGGGGGCTGCTCTCGTCCCCCCCTCTTTTCCTGCGGCCTGCCAGGTTGCGTGCTCGGATAAGGGTCTGGTATGGATTTTGAGGGGGACCTCACGCCATTTTTTTTGGCTGGGTTTCCCCTTAAAATCCATCCCAGACCTCAAGGGTGTGGTATGGATTTTGAGGGGGACCCTACGCCATTTTTTTTTTTTTGGCTGGGATCCCCCTTAATATCCATCCCAGACCTGAAGGGCCTGGTTATTGAATTTGGGGGGAACCCTACGCTTTTTATTTTTTGTTTTTTTTTATTTTTTATCAATGACTTTTTTTTTATGAATGACTTTTCAATGAATGACTGTTCTCTGTATTACGGGAGCCGACAATTCATATAGCCGCGAGTGATTTTAAATAGCTTTCTTTTCTGAAAAAAATGACACTTTTTGCAGAGACAGTTCTAAACAGGGGAAACATGCGCCCCTTTACATGCATACTATAGACACCCCCCAGGTACGAAATTTAAAGGAATATTACACTTTTATTGTTTCAATTTAATCATTATTAAAATCACTGCTCCTGAAAAAAAAACGGCCGTTTTTAAAAGTTTTTTTTGCATTGATACATGTCCCCTGGGGCAGGACCCAGGTCCCCAAACACTTTTTATGACTAACTTTTTTTAAAATAAAGGACTAAATGACTGTTCTCTGTATTAAAAGCACTCACGGCTATATGAATATCAATTCATATAGCCGCGAGTGCTTTTAAAAGACATTTTAAAAAGCAACATTAAATCCCCGAACACCGGACCCGAACCCGAACATACAGTCAATTGTTCGGGTTCGGGTCCGGGACCCGAACACCCTAAAGTCCGGTACGGACCTGAACTTTACAGTTCGGGTTCGCTCAACCCTAATTATAGTGGCTGTAAAGCCACTTGTAAAGTCTCTCTAATCCCCTCTGTAAGATAATGCTATGTTCCCCAGTGTGTGTGATTTAAAAAAAAAAAGCCGCTGTGTACCTTATTCCATAGCGCCAATTGCCTCTCACGCGACCACCTGGCTCTCTCCTCTCCCAGGTTGCAAGCTACAGTGGGAGGGGCAGAGAACTCCCAGTGATGTCAGCCAGGAGCAGGAGAGGAGAGAAGGAGAGAGTCAGGCAATCACGTAAGCACTGATAGGCGCTAGGCAATAAGGAACACAAGGCTTTTTTGAAAAAATTACACACACACTGGGGAATATAGCATTATCTAACAGAGGGGATTGGAGAGACTTTACACTGTTATTCTATCATCAGGAGGGGAGGATCAGGGAGCTGACAGGCAGGGAGGGAGGGGAGAAGAGGACAGAAGAGGGCTGCGGATGTCGGAGGCATGTAAACTGACCATGGTGTCAAGGCTCAACAGCCATTATAAACCGTGGTCAGTTTACAGACGGGAGGGCAGAACCAGTCAGGATTAGCCAGGTATTTTCGATGATACAATGCACTGTGCTGTATAACATGCTTTAAAGGAACAGGATCTTTTTTTGTTAGCGTTACAAACACGTTACGTTAATTTTTAATGGCAAAGAGGGACTTTGCAATTCATTTGATCACTCTTCATAACATTCTGGAGTATATGCAAATTGCCATCATAAAAACTGTGGCAGCAGACTTTGTGAAAATGAATATTTGTGTCATTCTCAAAACTTTCGGCCATGGCTGTACATGGGAATTTGTCTGCTTCTGTACAGTTTTACAAAGGGTTACAAGTTAATGTTAATGCAAAAGCAGCTGAAAGCAGTTCATAAACAACTCAGTGCAGTCCTGGAGTATTTTAAAGCAGTACAAAGAAAATGATAAATAACTTGAAGCAACGCAAATGAAAGTCAAAACAACACAAAAGTATACTTCATTCAACTTAATCCTGAGTTTTAAACCTATTTACAATAGCCATAAAAATTGGTACATTCGATAACAATAGAATCCTTGAACCTACACTAGTATTGGTAAAAGCATCTACGTACATTTTTATGCATCTCAGGACACATTGGGTTAAAAAAAATACATATTTTAAGATCATCACATAGGCCTTGGACTGTTCTTTGGTCCGTTTGCTTCACAGGATTCCAGTAATTCTGATCACCCTGGCCTGGCCCAGGAGGACTTGGTAGTCTGACATCTTGGACATGTCAGTAGATAAAACCTGAACACTTGGGACCAACCTAACTGATTCTGTTAGCATTTATTATTATTATTACTATACAGCATTTATATAGCGCCAACAGTTTACGCAGCACTTTACAATATAAAATGGAGATAATACAGTTACAATACAATAAAATACTAGAGGATTAAGAGGGCCCTGTTTAGAAGAGTTTAAAATCTAATAGGGTGGGGCAGGTGGTACAAAAGGTTTTAACTGTGGGGAATGAGCTGATGGAAGTGGTAAAAGATTAGTTGGAGGTGTGATAGGCTTCCCTGAAGAGATGGGTTTTCAGGGATTGCCTGAAGGCAGCTAGAGTAGGAGATAGCCGGACAGGTTGAGGTAGAGGGATTCAGAAGATGGGAGAGGCTCTGGAGAAATCCTGGAGATGAGCATGGGAGGAGGAGATGAGGGAGCTTGAGAGTAGGAGGTCTTGAGAGGAGCAGAGAGGACGGTTTGGGTGATATTTGGAGACAAGATTGATGACGAAGCTCAGGGCAGAGTTGTGATTGGCTTTGTATGTTGTGGTTAGAATTTAAAATTGTATTTTGCTGGGCGATCGGGAGCCAGTGTAGGGATTGGCAGAGAGGTGTGGCAGACACTGAGTGGATGGTAAGGTGGATAAGTCTAGCAGCAGCATTCATAATAGACTGAAAAGGGGGTATCCTATGGAGAGGTAGGCCAATGAGAAGGGAGTTGCAATAGTCAAGGCGAGAGATAACGAGGGAGTGAATGAGTACCTTACGATATGACAAAATGCGTAAGGTGGAGCCTAGTACGCACCCACGTCACTTCTACAGACGTCACGTCTGTATCCTTTCTGGTCTGTGGAACACATGCCTGCTGGGATGGCCTCCACTGTGTTCTATTTTTTGGTCGGCATATGTTTTGCCCTTTTTTCTAAATTGCTTTTAGATGTTTGGCAAATAAAACTTTTTATGCCGAGTCACGCTATGAGTATCCATCTTGTATGTCCACTTGCATGAGGATAT
Organism: Lithobates sylvaticus; assembly: GCA_028564925.1. Classification (NCBI taxonomy): domain Eukaryota; kingdom Metazoa; phylum Chordata; class Amphibia; order Anura; family Ranidae; genus Lithobates; species Lithobates sylvaticus. Next base: position 4,984 of record JAQSEC010001217.1, read on the forward strand.
CCTGCAGTTTGGCTCACCAAGGATGAGGATGCTGGCATTAAAGTTAACCTGATCATATGCGCTTTACCACTGCAGGGGTACAAAGATCTGTTGAGTGTGGAACCAAAGGGGAGCACCACTGTAACTTCATCAATTTATTGCACTGGAAGTCACAAATAAGTGTATGCACAAAGCACTTTGGAAATCTGCACAAATCACTTGAGAACATTGGATATATTTAAACTAAAGACTGAACCATTATATATGTTGTAACAGTCACATGAGTACATTCTTTTTTGTTTGTATTTTGTTGCTTTTTTCTTTTTGTTTTTTTTTTTACTTTTTTTCTTTTGATTGTGAGGATTAATTATATTTGTATTGTGTTTAAATTACACATACTTTTCAAAGAAATTGTCTAAAGGAATTTCTTCTATTCAATCATAGCTGGTACTTTTTATGACTTGTGTATTGGTTTATATACATACAGAGAAATCTGAATGGCCTCACTGTACCTCCTGGTTGCATATTGGTAACCATCGACGTAGAGGCCTTATATTCTTCGATCCCACATACCCTCGGTATGCAGGAGATTGCCAGATTCCTAAGTGAAAGGGGCCCTAAATCAGTAGATCTCAATGGCTTTGTGCTTCAGTTGTTATCCCACATCCTTACCAAAAATGTTTTTTCTTTTGATGGGTCCCACTTCCTCCATGTACAGGGAGTCGCTATGGGCACATGTTGTGCACCTTGTTATGCGAACCTGTACCTGGGGGGGGGTGGGAACAGGATCTGTTTTCTTTAGAAGAACATGCAGATATTTTCTCATTCGTGCTTCGGTGGTTCCGCTACATAGATGACATTTTGTTGCTATCGGCGGGACCACGGAAAGCTTTGGATGACTTTATGGCCATACTAAGCCATAATAATTATAATCTGAAATTTACAATGCAATCTAGCCAGACTGCCATTGCTTATCTTGACACCACCATCAACATTGATTCTGATGGCATGATTAATACATCATTATACCGGAAACCCACAGTGGGTAACACAATCTTACACGCATCAAGTGCACACCCTCAATCGTTGATCCAAAGCATTCCTTTTGGTCAATATCTACGCTTGAAATTTAATTGTTTAAGTGATGTCAACTTTAAGCAGGAAGCAGATGGCTTATATGCACGACTGCTGGCTAGAGGTTATAGCAAAACGGGTCTTAAGAAAGCCTATAAAAAAGCTGTGGCTAGACCTAGGAACACCATTCTCTTTTCAAGACCTAAGAAAGCAGAGTCCAATGTAGTCAGGTTTATAACCACTTACTCTGATCAACATCAGAAAATACGATCGATAATTGAAAAACATTGGCACATTTTACTAATGGATCCTGTAGTGAATTTAATATATGACCAAAACCCAAGATTACTTTTCGGCGCCCATGTTCAGTAAGGGATCGGCTAGTGCAGAGCCACTATTGTAAAACAGAACATAGATCCCAAGACCAACCAGGTCTGTTTCGGTGTGGTACCTGTGATTTTTGTGACCTACTTGTGACAGGACCTTCTTTTCCTCTTCTGAAACGGCCAGATCCACTCCTTACAACATCATATCACGTGTCAAACTAGGGGAGTAATATATATCATACTTTGCCAATGTGGAGCCTTTTATGTTGGCAAAACTATCAGGCCATTCTGGAAAAGGATGAAGGACCATGTATATTATGCCACAAGTGGCCTTTTAAATGCTACCATGGGTCATCACATAGCTTTTAAGCATCATTATGAACCACGAGTATTCAAATTTGCTGCCCTTGATTATATATATGAAGACCCTTGAGGAGGCAACTTTGATCAGAAAGTTCTTCAAAAAGAAACCCAATGGGTCTATAGTTTACGGGTCACCTTCTATCCAGGTCTAAATGACATGATGAGCTTTAGACCTTTCCTATAATAATCTCTATAACAACTTGTATGTATCTGATCCTGAGAGCCATAATGTCTTTGGTCCCACATATAGATCCTCACCCCCCTTGTTTTCCCTTTGAAGTAAATTAAAAAATATTTGTAACTACATGTTTTCGCTTTATTTACAGTGATCAATATTTGTTAAGTATAGGATTCCAGATATGGACGTATGTGACATGACATAATAGACAGTAATGTACCTTATGTGATTACTCTATCTAGTTATATGATTTAATTGAATATATTTCTTATTAAAGGAAGCTAAATTTATAAATGTATGTGTATTTCTGTTTCTCTAGTGTTCATGTGTTTTTTATTTAGCCTGTGTTCTCTATCCATGAGTATTTTGCAGGGATTGGGCATCCGCAGATCAAGCATTGATGTGGTTCACTCCTTTTGTATATGCGCGCTGGTGTTGTTGTGTTTGGGGGTTTCTCTGGCGAACATGTTTACGGTCTGCCTTGGGTGTCTGCTTGTTCGTGGGGTGCATGCGCTAGCTGAGCGTTCGCTCATTGCGAGGTCTAGAGTCTCCACGGTGTATTTTGTCTTTTGTGGCGCCTGGATACTTTGGCGTCACACTTCCGCCCCCCCTTATGGGTGTGTCGTGTAGGCATTTTGATTTTCTGCCCCTTTCGTGCATGGGCAAACCGAGCAGCGCCCGCTAAATACGTGGCCTACAATCCCCATAATCCATTCTGCCTAGGATGACGTGCCGATGCGTGCGCATCACATGACACCATCTCTCGGGGGGGGACAGATGTGTATCCAATATAAATAACCCGTGCTTGCAGCCATAGAGCCTGCACAGCATCGGGCTGACTCCCAGGGGCATGTTCTGTTGTTTCACTACACATGTAAGTACTCTGAACTGCTTGGATACAATGTCTATCTCACCATAGTTCTTGACAGGTTGGTCATTATTTCTTTGTGTCTTTCCAACTATCCTAGACATCTATCTCTAGCTGCTGACTATGTTGGCTGGGTTACATTATCTATTACCAGCATCTGCTAAGTTCCACTTGGATGGGCATTTGGGCTTCATGGGCTGTTCCTTTAGAAGCTGTGCTGTGGAATGAGACTTCTCCTGCCCTTGCTATAAGCAACTGTTAACAATTTTTTTGGTAGGTACACTGAATGCGCAACTTGTCTGTGACATTGTCTCATATGTATAAAATACATGTTAGACTGTGTTCACCAATGGTGTTTTACTCTTTACATTACTCACCAGAACGTTCCACGTTGCTGTTTACCTTATCACAGCTTGGAGGTACTTTCCATCATTTTTGGCCTTGCATGTCCCCCTGTTTTCATGGATAGCTGAGCACATGCTTTTTAAATGCAACGTACAATGCAAAGTTTTTGTATATATGTGTTGTTTTGAATTTTAATATATCTCATTTCAGACAGTGAGATTTACCCTGCTCTCTCTTGTTGCGTCTTTGAACCTTTTTCCGTGTCCTGAGGAAGCCTTTATGGTGAAACACGTAGATGCGACACACTAGGGCTCAATGTACAAAATTTATCATTTTATATGATTTTTATCTATTTTGAACACTGTTATGATAGTATGTATTTTTCATCATTACATTTTTTTTTTATATCTTCTCATTTGCTTCCATGCCTTAAAAGTCTGACCTGCTGGTACCTGTGGTATCCTTCCCTTTTGTTCTCATTTATATACATACACTTTTTTGGCACATTCATGGTATGTTGCATTATGCACGTGGTGATCATATTATAGCACATTGCACTTTAAAGTCATCTGCTACCAATGTTTTTTAGTGTTTAACACATTACACTATTGTGAAGTAACTTTCAATTTATTTTTTCAAACAATGAAGTGGATTGGGATTCACTCCTGAGGCCCACTCTTCAGTTGAAGGGCAGTGCCACCTTCCTCTTTTTATATCATTACAATTCATTGGCTGCAATTTTTTGAGTTTTGGAGGCAGCAGCCCAACATAATCCTAAGCACAGAATCTTATTAATTTTATGCTTTGTATGTTGTGGTTGGAATTTTTTGAATTTAATTTGCTGGGCAATGGAGAGCCAGTGTAGGTATTGGCAGACAGGTGTGGCAGACACTGTGCGGTTGGTAAGGTACATAAGTCTAGCAGCAGCATTCATGATAGACTGAAGAGGGGATATCCTATGGAGAGGTAGGCCAATGAGAGGGGAGTTGCAATAGTCAAGGCGAGAGATAACAAGGGAGTGAATGAGTAGCTTGGTGATTTCATTAGTTAAAAAGGGGCATATTTTAAAGATGTTATGGAGGTGAAGTCTACAAGCTTTTAACAACGATTGGATTTGAGGCTGAAAGGACAGGTCAAAATCTAGGATTACACTTAGCACCCTGCCATGAGGGGAGTGATTGATGGTTGCATTATTGATTTTGATAGAAAAGTCATGGAGGGGGACACGGGCAGAGGGAATATTAATAGCTCGGTTTTAGAGAGATTTCGTTTAAAGAAGTGGTGCGACATCCATGCTGATATGTCAGTTAGTAAGTTAGGAATGCAAGAGGAGATTGGAATGAGGTGAGGAGTAGACAGATAGATTTGGGTGTCATTGGCATATAGATGGTATTGGCATAAGATCAGACATCACACACCAAAGACAGCCTAATCTGTGAATGATAAACAGCCTCAGCCTGTCATTTCCCAGGCCATGCCCCTCTGATGCATTTCGCCCCGCACATGGGGCTTAATTCTAGAGGCCTCTAGATGCAAAGCACGTCAGAGGCCTGGGAAATGCAGTAGAAGCAACAAGAGATCTAATACCCAAAAGAAAGTGTACACATAAAAAAAAGATAATGCTAAAGTCCTCAATTTATAGTTGGTGAATTTCTTCTTTCTTATACCACACTGCATTGTCTTAAACATTTAACAAAATGTCAAAAAAGTGCACAAAACATGTAAACACCACAACACCATCTTTAAATCTGCTCCCATTTGCATATCATTAATTATACCCAAAATATTCAAAATATAGATTTCAGGTATATGTTTCATAGAACTTGGTTAGTGTCAGGACAGTATGCAAGCATGAATATAAGGTAAATAGAGAAAGCTATGCAGTGGGTCCCCTTTTCAATCTGCTGCAATCTGATATGCTGCCTCTGCCTGCAGCATATCAGCCATGATAAAAGTTAAGGCCATTTAAGTAAGTGTCAATTGTCCTATTTTTGAAGTGAACCCCCAAGTAGCTGAAT
>JAQSEC010000819.1:0-10125 GCA_028564925.1 Lithobates sylvaticus
ACTAATAAGCTTGTAATCACTTTTGCTTGTCTATCCTTCCTGTCCCATTCCTCCATCTCTCCGTTTGTGGGTCTGTCTGTATCCATCACTTGCCACAAGTCATCTTTATTAAGAAACATTTGTAGTTTAAAATTCCATAGCTGGTAATTGGCATCGTTCAGCTTTGCTATTGAAAACTTCACATCTGAACCACTTGCCATCTTTCAGCAGTCTGTATACAGTATTCACTGACTCACTGTATGCACTGAATATTCTTTACAGTGCCTCTGGGTGCTGCAGGGTATGCTGGGTGCGCTGGGAAATCCTCTCCAATGCCTGGATGCCTGGGCCCATAACCTATTAGCAGGTTATTGAATCATGCGCTTGGAAGCTTGTTGTATGCAGAGAATACTTAACTTTCATGAAGGATGTCTTCATTATGTCTTACAGGAAACAGGAGGATACAAGTACATACACTGAACATAGACAGAACATCCTGTTATCACATTACCATAGAATACAAACCATAACACTACAGTGCCACCTGCTGGATAGAAAGGTATAATGCACACAGTGTATCTTGTTCAGTTTATATAAGCAACTTTATATTACAAGTTGTTTTTCTTCCAACAGAGAGTGTGCTCTTCCTCTAATCACCTTACACACAGTGTATGCCAAGACTCCACTCCGTTATGGAACAAAAAAAAAGACCCCATTGCTACTTCTGAATGAGGAATTAAAAACTCTAATGCCACGTACACACGACCAGACTTTCCGGCAGAATAGGTCAGACGGAATCATTCCGTCAGATATTCCGATCGTGTGTGGGATAATCCGATCGTTTTTGTAAAAAAAAGTCAGACGGACCTAGAAATAGAACATGTTTCAAATCTTTCCAACGGACTCAATTCCAGGAATCGGGAAATCGTTCATCTGTATGCTGGTCCGACGGACCAAATACGACGCAAGGGCAGCTATTGGCTACTGGCTATTGAACTTCCTTTTCTAGTCCCGTCGTACTTCATCACGTTCAAAATGAACGTACTACATAAATGGGCAGATATCTTTCTGAGAAGGAAAGCTTGGCTGATATCTGCCCACCCCTGCACAAAGCTACTGGGTGCAAAGATGACCCGTGACTCTTGTCCAACGCTAACATTGGCACATGAATGGCAAGTGAAGTTCAAAATTTGTCAGGGAATCTTGTACCTAAAGAGCCAGAGAGCCAACCATGGTCACTCTAATTTGTAAAATAAACCATTGGATATTATTTATTGGGTCACTGTCAGAAAGATTCCATCAAAGGTCATCTGTTCCATTAAAGGTCATCACCCCTTCACTTGGGGTTACTGAAGTGCGTGCCTCTGCAAGCCTGGGCACACACATTTACGCTTCACAGTGTGTGCATTTGCTTGGCATTGGCAGTAACCGGTCTGCCTGGCTTGCCTAAGTGGTTTTAAACTGCATTCTTACCTGATGCTCTGATTTGTGCTTAATTCCTGACCCGCCTTGATTTTCTCTGGATTCTCCTACTTCTGATTAAACATGTAAACTCTGTTTCACCAACTCTGGCAATTTCCTTCAACTTTGTCTCTGCTGCTTGCCTGTTGCTAACTTGAGCCAGTCCTGTGATCACGCACCAATCTTGGATATGATACCCTGCTGCTTATCTGTTACCAACCCTGGCCTGTTCCTTGATTATGCTGTGTGGCCTGCTGCCTACTTCCTGATCCTTGATCAATCCACTTGTACTACAGCTATAATGCTTTTGTGGACATTCACTCTCCAGTCACATACCTCCCAAATGTCCCTGATTTCGAGGGACTGTCCCTGATTTGGAACAATGTCCCTCATTCCTCCTCATTTCATAGTTTCATAGTTTCATAGTAAGGTTGAATAAAGACACCAGTCTATCCAGTTCAACCTGAGTGAGTGTCTACAATTGTCCCTATCCCTGTACATTGCACACTCACATCGTCCCTACCCTCAAGGAGCCCACAATCCAAGGTCCCCATTTCATATACTAGGGCCAATTTTTTTGGACAGAAGCCAATTAACCTACCTGCATGTCTTTGGATTTGTCCCTCATTTTGGTCTGATCTATATAGTTGTATATAAAATGCACTTTTTATCTTTCAAAGAGTGTTTCCCAGTGCTAAACCTTTCATCCAATTTCTAAATTGCTGCATTTGTACATTTTAAAGGCCAATATAAAAAAATAGTAGTGGTAAAAAAAAGCACTTGTGGATTTAATTAACATTTTTTGGGGGTTAGTGGGTGTCCCTCATTCCAATCTCAAAATGTTGGGAGGTATGCAGTCATCCAAGTTATTTTCATCTGCCACTTACACTGCCCTTGCGCTACCTGTTGCTCCATTAAGGGGTGCTTAGGCTGGAGAGGCTGCTATCGTCATATTGGTTTTTACCAAGTACATAACAGCCCCTCCATAGAGACATTGCTCGAATCAGGAAGTAATTATTAACCTACTTTACATCAAACATTAACAACATTTCTGTATTCATAGTGGATGTTTTCATTGCCCAGTGTGGAATTCACTTCATGTTGAATAGTTAAGTGTTGTCATTAACCTCTGTTAATGATTTAATGACAGCAGAATCCCTAAGCAACTGAGAAATACTTGAGCAAGTGAAAGCATATATTTAATAAATCATTACTCAGAGTATTTTTTTATTCATGTGTGGAATATGAAGATTTGGTATAAAAAGGAATTCAGTAGGGTATGAACATATATGTGCACATAGGTTGCTGCAGGAACGTTCTATGGTGATGGCAGCAGGGGAATAACTGGGAAGTCAAGCATTGAGATCTCAGTGCTGGGACACCCATGCATAATCTTAACAGAAATACAGTTTAACCACTTAAGGACCGGAAGGATTTACTCCCTTAATGACCAGGCCATTTTTTTTACGATACGCCAGTGCGTTGCTTTAACTGATAATCGCGCGGTTGTGCAAATCAGTACCCAAACAAAACTGACGTCCTTTTTTTTCCCACAAATAGAGCTTTCTTTTGGTTGTTTTTATTTTTTTGCGCTATAAACAAAAAAAGACTGATAATTTTGAAAAAAAAATATATATTTTTTACTTTTTGCTATAACAAATATCCCCAAAAAAAAAAAAAAAAGACAATTTCTTCATCAGTTTAGGCCAATATGTATTCTTCTACATATTTTTGGTAAAAAATTGCAATAAGCGTATATTGATTGGTTTGCGCAAAAGTTATAGCGCCTACAAAATAGGGGATAGATTTATGACATTTTTAATATACATTTTTTTTTACTAGAAATGGCGGTGATCAGCGATTTTTAGCAGGATTGCGACATTGCGGCGGACAGATCAGGCCACGTTTGACACTTTTTTGGGACCAGTGACATTTATAGAGCGATCAGTGCTATAGAAATGCACTGATTACTGTATAAATTACACTGGCAGGGAAGGAGGTTAACACTAGTGGTGATCAAGGGGTTAAATGTGTTCCCTGGGAGGTGTTTCTACCTGTGGGGGGGAGGAGACTGACTGGGAGTACAGAGAGATTGCTGCTCCTAATCACTAGGAACAGACAATCACTCTGTACTTCCCTGTCAGAACGGGGATTTGTTTGTTTACATTGACAGATCCCCGTTCTGGCTCTGTGAAGCGATCCCGGGTGGCCGGTGGACATCGAGGCCGCCTGCCACACGCATCAGCCTCCCCGCCATGCAGCGGGCCCATGCGTGCGCCTGCTATAGCTCTTAAAGGGACCACGGTACCGGTACGGCAATTTGCGGGAACGAGCCGACCTGCCGCTGTTTAATGAAGGCAGCTGGTCGGCAAGTGATTAACATGGACTTTTACTTCAAGACACAATGACATTGCACATACTATGGCCATAGTGGTATGCCAAATCAGTTCTAAATGGAGAAAAGTATATATTTTTTTCAAACAATCTAGGATGAGTAAAAAATGGTGGCTCCACTAACCAGGTCAGGCTTTCTTAAAGTAAACCTGTCCTTATCTTCATTTTGTACCCCCACAGGTTTGCTTTAAGGGCAACGATGTATGATCTGGTAGGATCAACAGGTAATAAAACTATCACAGAGGAAACCTCAGGAAACAAAGACCAGTGACAGACTGCATCATATGTGTAATTTTTTATTTTTGTGCCCATAGTTACACTTTAAAGGTGAACTCCAGGTAAATCGCTATAGTAAATATACAGATAATGTACTTATATGAGAGCTGTTTTATCTGCCCCAAAAAAAAAAAAATGTTAAATACTGTAGGTCTGGGATTTACGACCCTGTCTGGCAAAGGGGAAGACCTGTTTTTCCTCTGCTGCAGTTGTAGTATAACTATGCCCCCCCCCCATTAAAAATACAGTATGTGCTGCAGCACTTAATTATAAGTGCATCTACACTAATGCCACGTACACAAGGTTGGAATTCTCGTCGGAAAAAGCTCTGATGGTTTTCCTGTCGGAATTCCGACGCAATTTTGCTCAAACTGTCTTGCCTACACGCGGTCACACCAAATTCCGACGGTCAATAACACTGCGCCTTAAAAAACGTTCGACTGCACCATAAAAGGGAAGTTTAATGATTCTAAGCATGCGTCGAATTGTTTCCGAGCATGCGTCGGAATTTTGCGTGTCGGAAATTGCATACACATGATCGGAAAATCCGATAGAAAGGTTTTCCGTCTGAAAAATTAAGAACAGATTCTCAATCCAAAGTCCGTCGGAAATTCCGACAGAAAAAGACCGATGGGCATACACACGGTCGGAAAATCCGATGAAAAGCTCCCATCGGACTGTTTCCATCGGAAATTCCGACCGTGTGTATGCGGCATTACAGTTTTCTCTTAGTCTCCCTGCGAAGTCTCACAAATACCTTTTGATCCTGCCAGTGTCTGCAAGTCCACCTAATGCAGCTTCCTGTGATGATGGTGGGCACAGCTTCTGTAATTTTCTTAATGAGGGTTATTGCATAAATGTATCAAATTAAATATTATGCTCACAACAGTTTTGAAGCAAATGTAGATCTGTTGGCTGTTGTGCCATCCCAGAAGTTAGAACCTGGCCAAAAACAAATTTTTTGCTCCAGTTTTTCAAACCTTATCCCGCTGTGCCTGTCCTATGACTTGAATACATGCAACAATCACTCACACCTTTTACCTATTGGACCTCTTCCATGCAACGTCTCCCTGAGAGGTGGAAGCTGGCATTCATATTTTGGGTTCCTGTGATCCATTTTCCCAAAGTCAGAATAGCTGTTCAGTCCATTAAATCCTGATGAAGTTGTTGGAGACACAAATACATCTTTACCGTCAAGAGGCACCACCTTCCTCACCTTGTGGTTCAACTTAGAAGTGTTCAGCCCCATGGCAGGAATAGCCGATCACAATATAAAATGTTCATCTGAAACCAAAATACATAGATATCCCCCCAAAAAAATGTATCCACTTGAAAGTACAGTCTGTTTCTAAAGTCAGACGTCTCTGGATTCCTCTCTCTCTAGCTAACCTCCTAGAATTCCTGGCCAGCTCTAGAGTTAAACATTTACATGATGCAAGAGCGGAGGTAGAATAACAGACTGTGAACATGAAAGTACATTTACCAGCCTGGGGGTAACAGACACAACAGTGTGTGTTCAGAACACAATTCAGTAGACTTTACCTAATAAACCAAAGGTAGACAAAAGTAAGGGGATTTTTTGAGATGACCAACAGGGAGATACATAGGAGACTTTTATACAAAATACTTGGTTAAAATCAACCATAGTATTTATTACAAACATTTCAAATTCTATTGTTAACAATAATAGTACATTAGAAGCACAACATTTGATGTAATCATGTCCAAGCATTAGTCTACACGTTTCTCAGGTATTCCATTTCTTAAAGACTAAATTTGTGTTTAGGACATAAATATGGTAGAAAAAAAAATCCTACAATCTACATCTACAATAGGGACAGAAAAGTCAAATTACAAAAACAAAACAAATTAAACAAAATATCTCAGTGATACTCTCAGTGATACAGTGGGTATAGAAAAGAATCACCCCCTTTAAAATAATCAAATTTTGTTGCTTTACAGCCTAAAATGAAGACAGGCAGAGTTTTTGTTTTATCCGGCAAATTAAACCTGAATTTATAACATCCAAGTGAAAGATATAACACCAACATGTCAGAAATAAAAAAATAAAATAAAAAACAGAATCACTAAGTTGGAAAAAGAATCACCCCTTCCTAAAACTCAATCAGGTGTAGCTAATCACTTTTCACCTTCTTCAACTATGATCAGCTGTGCTCATTTTGATCAGCTCAGCATAAAAAGAGCTTTCCTGGAGCATTTCTGTCCCTGGTATTGCAACTGAAGCAAACAATCAACTATGGGTGGCAAGACAAAAGATCTCCAGGATAAAGTTGTGGAAAGGTACGAGTCAGGAGATGGATTCAAAAAAATGTCAAAGGTTTTATCAATGCCTAGATGCACTGTGCAGTCTATTATTAAGAAATGGTAGATATTTGGTACAACACAGACCCTTCCTGGATCAGGACATTGCTCCAAACTGTTTGAAATAGCCAGGAGGAAACTGGTCAGAGAGGCTACTAAGGGGCCCAGAGCAACTCAGAAGTTGAAGGAATTTATGACAAAGAATAGTCATGATGTGCATGTGACAGCAATATCACAAATTATCTACAAATGTGGCTTGTATGGTAGGGTTGCAAGAAAAAAGCCACTCCTCAAGAAAGACCTCATGCAATCACGACTGAGCTTTGCCAAAACACACCTTAAAGATTCTGAGGCTACATGGAAAAAGGTGTTCTGGTCAGATGAGAATAAAATTTAATTATTAGGCCTCAAAACCAACTGATATGTCTGGTGGAAATCCATGCAAATAACACAGTAAAGCATGGAGGTGGTAATGTCCTGTTATAGGGGTGTTTCTCTGCAGCAGGGACTGGAGCACTTGTCAGGATAGAAGGAAAAATGGATGGGGCAAAATACTGTAAAATTCTTGAGAAAAATGTGCTGCTCTCTGCCAGAAAGTGGTCAATGGGAAGGAGGTTTACCTTCCAACCAGGGGCGGACTGACAACACTCAGGGCCCCCGGACCAAATAAAGCAAGGGCCCCTTGTCAGGCCCAGCCCATGAGTCACCCCTGACCTGGCCCATGGCACGTCCCTGACCCCACCCCTACATTTTGCACAAAGTACAACTTCTGCCTTTTTTTTAATAGGACCTAGAGAGGGGTTTCTCTCTAACAGTGTCCATTAGAGAGTCTGTTAGAAAGCGTCCCCTCCAAGCCCCATTAGAGTCTACAACAGAGTCTAATGGGATAATGGGACCTGGGGGGGGGGGGCTCTCTCTAACAGTATCCATTAGATATTCTCTGTTAGAGCGAGACCCCCCTCCAGGACCTATTCGAGACTACAAAGGAGGGGGTCTCTCTAACAGAGGCCCTTTCAGTGTCCATTATAGAGTCTGTTTGAAAAAGTCCCCGCCCCCAGGTCCCATTAGAAACTACAAAGGAAAATAATAGGACCTGGAGGGGGGCCTCTTTCTAACAGAGTGTACAGTGAATACCTTAATTTACTCCTCACGAGACCCCCTATTTGTGCCATGACTCTCACCCATGCCCCAACCTCTCACAAAGTAAAATAAAATTAACTTAACTATGGGTACTGTAGCTGTGGCTGGTTCCCACATCCTCTGTTGCTGGCTGGCTCCCACATCCTCTGTTGCTGGCTGGCTCCCACATCCTCTGTTGCTGACTGGCTCCTGTGGGTGGCTGGCTGACTCCCTGGTGTGGGTGGGTCACTGTGTGTGGCTGGCTGACCCTGCTGACCCTGCTGTGGGTGGGTCACCGTGGATGGCTGGCTGGCACCCTGGCCCTGCTGTGGGTGAGTCACCGTGGGTGGCTGCCTGGCTCGCACCCTGGCCCTTCTGTGGTTGGCTGGTGTGTCCTCTGGGTACTGTTTGCCGAGGTGAGGGAGGGACTTGGAGGGTGGCGGTGGCCTTTGCCCTATCTGGGATGGTAGAACTAGAAGGTTTGCAGCAGGCCCAGGGCGCAACACATGATGACGTTGCATGCATGCATGTGTGGGTCCTCTCTGTGTCCATTTGAGAGTCTATGTTGGAAAGAGCCCTCATTAGTGCCCATCAATGCAACCTCATCAGTGCCCATCAATGCAGTCCCACCAATGCCCATCAATGCAGCCTCACCAGTGCCCATCAATACAGCGCCTGATCAGTGTTCATCAATGCAGCCTCACCGGTGCCCATAAATGCAGCCTCACCGGTGCTCATCAATGCAGCCTCACCAGTGCCCCTCAATGCAGTCTCAGCAGTGCCCATGAATGCAGTCTCCCCACCTGTGCCCATGCATGCAGTCTCCCCACCTGTGCCCATGAATGCAGTCTCCCCACCTGTGCCCATTAATGCAGTCTCACCACCTGTGCCCATAATGCAGCCTCACCACCAGTGCCCATAATGCAGCTTCACCACCAGTGCCCATAATGCAACCTTACCCCCAGTTCCCCTAATGCAGCCTGATCAGTGCATGGGGTTAGAGTGGAGAGCCGCTGGATCACACAGATCTCCCGCTGTTACACCTGGCAACCGCTGTCATCTTATGTCCCGCCTGATAGACATCACATGTCCCCTGGCATTAGACCAGTGTGACATCTGTCAAAGGAGGCGGGACATCGGATGACAAAGCGGTTGCTGGGTAAGCGAGTCATCCCCATTCTGTGTGATTCGGCGGTGCTCGCCTTCGCCCTTACCCTCAGGGCAGCGTTGGAGCCTGGGTGCGCCCAAAAAGATGGTGGCCGGGGGCCCGCAGGAGCCCAGAGTGTTTCAGCAGGTGGCGCTGTCAGCCCCCTGAAGCAGCCGGGCCCTAGGACCAGGGCCGAACTGACCGACTGATCAGTCCGCCCCTGCTTCCAACATGACAATGATCCAAAACACACAGCAAAACTGAGCACACAGTGATTGAAGAAGAAAAAGGTGAATGTCCTTTCATGGCCTAGTCAGAGGCCGGAACCCAGGATAAGACTGCCATTCATTCCAATACAAGCAGGTCTGCATTGATATGTGGCTTCATGGTACATATCTTTTGCCTTACAGTTCCTGGGAGCCGAGACAAGCTCCTTCCCTGGCTGGCATTCACAATGGTGGACACAGGATTGTTTTCCCTTGTAGCCTGAGCGGCACACATTTTTCATTACTGATAAAACATTTGGAACCACCACTATTATGTTCTCCAGGGTGTCTTCTTTCAGAACACAGTATATAATAATAATAATGTTTGGAGATTTATCTAATCTTAAGGCCTAAAGTGATTTTTTTAAGCATGTGTGCAAAAAAAATGCAAAACAGCTCTGACAGCAGCAAACAGGTTAGTCTTATCATCAGTAGGTGTTGCGTAGTTGCGTATATATTTTGAAAAAGACAAGTCTTTATGGGAAAAAAAAATAAAAATTAAAAAACAAAAAAAATATAACAACCTTGGGAATGCCAGACTCTAAGATTGCGATTGATCAAACTCAAGTAAGTATCAAAATTGCTTTCAAGGAAAGGTTACAATAATAACTTAGAAGGTGTACATACTATAAACACTGCAGTTTCTTTATAATGAAAAGGTGAGTCAGTCTCCTTTGGCATAAAATGGCTAATAGCCTAGAACAATAGGTGGCACTTTGCTTCCTAGCAGTCATTAATTCAAGGACGTATATCTCAAATTTTGCACAGATGCAGGGAATTTGTCATAAATATTTATAAATGGTATTAGTAGCTCATTTACATAACAGTAGCTTGGATTTTATGTTTAATCTATAGCGTGCAACTGCTGCTGCTGCAATGCCACCACATAGGTTACACAACGTTAATCATTCCCACTGAACCAGCAATTTTTTTATAGACTTCGATGGAAGAAAATTAAAGCAAAACTCTAGGCAAATTTTAAAACACACTTAAGTCCCATATTATAGTCGTACAAAACATATTCATTGCTGATATAATAACATAATACCATCTGGGAGGTGTGTGATTGGCCCCAAATGTATTCTGCAGCAGGACAACAACCCCAAACATACAGCTAATGTCATTAAGAATATCTTCAGTGTAAAGAAAAACAAGGAGTCC